>JAQBSW010015248.1:0-10154 GCA_029291075.1 Eudiplozoon nipponicum | reverse complement strand
TTTGAAACAATGAAAGTTGATTGGCCAAGTAAACTCAGAGGGCTAGACGTGGTGTATTAACAGCAGGAACCACAGGTACATGCTCTAACAGCAGAGTCTCTCATGGTGCAGCCAGGTAGGGCAGATACCGAAACCATCCTGACGCTACAAGAAATTGTGCGTTACTTATGTAGAGATGTTGCTGGTATACATCGAAATGTGAATGATATAGCGAGAGCAATTTCGCAACATCAGAGTCAGGATAAAAATACTAGACGTCGAGGGAGCCACTCGCTTCAATGCTTCGATGGGCCGCGCGGATGGTGTAAGTCACATTGTGAATATGGACGAAGTGCAAAGTGCCATGGAGAGAATTGCATATACTCGCGTTTAGGTGGACCCAAATAGAAAAGAAGAACTAAACCGTTAGAGAGGAATTCATTACCGGGAAAAGGATAAAACTCCCGCTAGTAGGAGCCGTAGGAGGGTTCCATTGCAAAAGCTCCCAGACATATATCTAAAAGGCATACTGAAGGCGAAAGTAAAAGATGCGAAAAGATCAAATAGCACCGAAACAGAAAGGAAGAGATTTAGATTCTTCCAAAGCGGAAAACATTGCCGGATTATCCAGTAAAAAATTCATAATAATTGATGAATTAACTGGACTGGAGTTTTTCATCGACACAGGTGCTAAATTATGCATAGTTAGGTCAGATGTGGTGGAAGCATATTGACCCACATTTGATTATCAACTATGGGCCGCAAATGGTGGTCCGATAGAAGTTGTGGGGATGAATGAATTGTCGGTAACGTTAGGCCAGAAATCTTCTTTTACATGGAACTTTCTTGTAGCCGATGTCAAGGACAATATCATTGGGACGGATAACTTGACGCACTTAAAACTGACTCTAGATTCCAAAACTAGGACTATCGCAGAAGGCGTAGTGGTGTTAACACACGCTGAGTCTAACACTACGTCAGTTAGAACAGTTCTCTTACCCCGTCCCACGGTCGCATATGACTTTGCCGACATCATCAGTGCTAAGAGAACAGGATTGACATCAAATAGAATTGGTGGCTCCGTGGCTTTGCTCACCAAAGGCCCGACCATTGACACAACTCAAGCAACAAGTTGATTGAGTTGTTCTACTCCAAGTTGCTACTCCAATAGTGGTAGTTCCCAAACCTGAACCGGGACAATGAAGGGTTTGGTAAAACTATCGTCTATTTAACTCAGTTACGAAAGGTGATTATTATCCTCTCTCTAACCAGTGTACTCTGATCCTAGACATAATGGGATATGAGGTTTATTCAACTTTAGATCTCCAGAAAGCGTACTATCAAACACCGATGGAGGAAAGTTCTATACCACTCACCTCAGTCAGATTTCCAGGAGGGGGATCGCATGACTTTCTTCGGAGGCCTTTTGGGTTGAAGAATGCCAGTCAGATATTCCAGCGTTTGGCTGAAGAAATCCTTCCAAATTGTCCATTTGCGAAGATGTACTTAGACGACAAAAATATTTTTAGTCGCTCAAGCAATGAATATTGTAAGAATTTAGAAACGGTTTTGACCAGGCTGGAACAATATGGATTAGTGTTCAAACCCAATAAGAGTAATATTTGAATGCTCTTCAGTTAAGTATCTTGGGCATATACTTTCCAAATACGGAATAAAAACTTTGGAAGATAAAATCAAAGCTGTTAAGGACGTAACGGAGCCCCGGACCGTGCGCCAGTTGCGAAGGTTCTTGGGAATGATCAGCTATTACCAACGATTCATTCGAGTTCTAGCCGGATTTCTAGGATCATTAAAATGCCATCGCACACGCGAAAAGAGCACGATCAAGAAATCTTGGCCTATAAATTTGAATCAGAACGACCGAAAAAAATTCCAGAGGGCCAAGCAAATGCTAAGTGACATAACCACACTAGAACCTGTAGATTGGGAGAAGTCATTCGAGCTATACACAGATGCCTCAGATGTTGCAATAGGGACAGTGCTTCAGTAAAGAGACAAGGATATAGTAAGAACGATTGGGTTTTAAAGCCGAAAGCTTAATGGTCGAGAAAAACGGTATGATACTTTTGGTAAAGAGCTTCGTGCTGTGTATGTTGCAGTGCTACATTTTGAGCATTATTTAGACGGTCATCATTTAAAATTATTGACAGATCACAAGCCGTTGATCAGCATACTTGGTAAAACAGCGAAGCTTAATTACTCTCGCAGGGTGAATTCCCAAATTATCCGATTTGCAGAGTTCGATTTCACTGTGTCTAATATTGGTGGTAAATAGAATGTGGTAGCCGATGCACTTAGCAGACCGAATGAAGCAGATGTCAAGTTGATACATCAAGGTCCATTGAAGAATCTAGGTGATTCTACAATTAAATTAGTCAATCAAATTGAGGAAGCAAAAGGATTGGTATCCGTTACGTTATTTTTATCTAAGAGACCAGGATATGTTCGCAAGCTCCTGAGTGGCAAGTGGTTGTTATGCGAAACGTACAAAAATCAACCCCGACCATATGTGCCGTTGGAGTTACGTGCCAAATTTATCCAACAATTACACAATATGGGACATAAATTAATAAAAGCCACCATTCGTTTAGTTAACGACAGATACGTATGGCAGCACATTTATAAAGAAATACGGGTATGGGTAAGAGCCTGTGACAAATGTCAAACTTGTAAGGTGTGGAGACATACCAGAACCGAGATACAGAATATTGAGATACCAACTGGACGGTCCAGACATGTTTACATAGACATTGTTGAAATGCCTGTAGTCAACAGTCAAGAATATTTGCTAACAATGGTAGATCATTCTAGTCGCCAATTCGAAGTACAAATTTTGAAAAATATGACAGCGCAAGAAGTTTTGTTCGCGTTCCTACATAATTGGATATCGCGTTATGGTGTTCCGGAAAGAGTCACTAGTGATTGCGGTAGTCAATTTATGTCAGAGATTTTCGTAATATCTCTCAATATCATGGGAGCAAATGTATTGCATACTAGCGCATACAGTCCACGAGTGAATGGGATTGTAGAAAGGCTGCATCGTGAACTGAAAGCTGCGTTAAGGTGTACTAGTGGAACAAGCTGGATGCAGCATCTTCCTATGGTATTACTGGCCATGCGTAACGGATTTAGGGCATAGTTAGGAACTTCAATAGTAGAATTGGTATATGGTGAACCATTAAGTTTGCCTGGAGATCTTCTAATAGAAACTCCAAGTACTCTTGATTGGGCTTCTAGCTATGTAGGTTGGTTTGTAGGGGCACTTAGAGATAAGATATAAGTAAAACCGAGTGCTATGTGTCCAATGATCTAAGATAGGCTTCGAATGTTTATGTAACTAATGAAAATAGGAAGAACTGCCTGACACCATTTTTCAAAGGACCGCATAAGGTCAAGAGGATGACTGACAAACATGTCGTCATAGAGTTAAATGACATTAAAGATTGTGTTAGTTTGGATCGTTGCATTCCCAAATTTATTTGGATTGATTTTAGGACCGAATTACCAGATGAGTTGAATGATCATCGTTCCATGTACGTATCTAATCTGTGCAACCCAATCACACAAGCACAAAATTTCAAGTAGCAAATTTCACAAGATGAGTTGTTCTACTGAGTTACAAGATCATAACATTCTGTCAACGTCAGGCTTATAAACAGTGCCAGTGACAGCTGTACAGGGCGCAATGTCGACGTCTGGGGCGCCATTATGCACAACTCGTTCAGGAAGAGTACAACGTCAGTTGTGATTTCTTGACAAAACGGCTTTCTGGCACGAGATATTTGTGAAGAGGTGCCAGAATCTTGGCAAGGCAGTAGTTCATCTTGCCCAAGAATCGTCGTAATGCTCGAACGGTGGTTGGAGGCTGTAGATTTTGAATAGCACGAACCTTAGCATGTATAGGTGTCATGTCTTTCTCGAAAATTTAATGACCTAGGAATTCAATTGATTTTTGTGCAAAGACACATTCATTGCCATTAAGTCGGAGGCCATAGTCTGCTAGACGTGTGAGTAGAATGTCAATATGTCGTATATGTTCGGATATTGAGTTAGAGAATACCAGGATGTCGTCTAAGTAGGGAATTTCAAATGGTAGACCATCTGGTATTTCGTCCATAACGCGTTGGAAAGTTTGCGATGCATTCTTGAGACCGAAAGGCATATTATGATATTCGTGAGTGCCACCTCAGGTGAATCTGAGTGCAGTATATGATACAGAGTCTTTGTCCAAAGGTACTTGATAGTAGGCTTTCACTAGATCAAGTTTTGCAGACACAGCATGACCGATAGCGGATCTGAGTAGGTAAGCTGGATTTGGCAGGATGTACGAATCAGACTGTGTGCAAGAATTGCGAATACGATAATCCCCGCACACCCTGAATGTTGCTGGTTTACTCTTTGGTACTACTACCACAGGCGACGCATAAGATGAGCTGGATCATGTACAGATACCTTGTTGACGTAGCATGGCGAACTCTCGCTCGGCGTCCTTATGTTTGCGTGGTGCCAATGGGCGTGCTCGTGGAGGATGAGGAGGTGGTTTTGATAAGATGATACGATGGGCTGTGATGGCACGCTTCCTCTTGAGATCGGGCATAAAGGACATTTCAGAACATCGTCCAGTTGTGGTACATGAGGAACAGAAGGAATTAGCTGTGTGGATGAGACTGCTTCGGCGCGAGTCGTATGTTTTAGCGCTGATGAAAGCAACTGATTGTCTGCAGTGCGTATCTCTCGTGTTATTGGACGAATGGTAAGGTCAAAGTGTTCGAAAAAGTCACGTTTAATGGTGTTTCTTGTCGTATTGGCAATGAAGGAAGGATAATTGAATCATCTTTTTGAGTTGAGGAACGAAGTTGTGTGCTCTCGTACCCCAAACGTCGCTATTTTGGAGCCATTGGCGCAGGTAAGACTGTTGGTGTAGACTGGGTGGGTAGATTCGAAATAATTGTGGCATAGTTAGCTTACATCTGATCCAGTGTCTATGAGAAATAATTCGCCAGGGTTTGCGTCACAGATGAGAAAGGATGTTGTTATTGGCAACTGACGATGGGACATGTTGCTGGCATTTGGGCGTTTGAAGCATGACTTGACTGGAGACGTCGCTGTAAATACAATAGCTTGATTGTGCTCTAACGCGAAGGCAACGTGCTTCGATCCATCAGACGTGGAGCGGCCAACCATCTTGTGGTGATCAGCCTCTACTGCCGTAGAGGAGGCTGAACCCAGCAGTTTACCGAACTTTCCACCGGCGGATCCTCCTGAGTTGTTAAAGGTGACCGCGCCCACTTCAACGTCGCGTCTGTGCGCGGGAATGTGCAGCCGTTTCTGAGGCAATAACGTGTGGAATGACCATAGCTGCGGTGATTCGGACACCACTCGCCGGTAACTGTAGAACTGTAGCCCGGCCACTCGACGTCGACCTCCTGGCGCTATTTAGGGATGGTGGTCGACGCTGGACACGCCTGCTCTGGTTGCGTCTATTATGGACGTCATCGACTGAGGCCGAATTTGGCTTGACGGTGAAGTTGTTTGAGCAGGCTGGTGAGGCGCTCATTGGCGACACCTATTCCGGCTGATGATGCTGTGGATTGGGATTTGGTCAGTCTTGAGGTGATGTAACCTTGTTCTTAGGCAGGTGAGCTGAATTGGTGTTTCTTCCACCACTTATCTAGACGTGCCAGCAGAACGTCGTCTTGCACTTTGACGGATTCGCGCAGGAATGGGGCCATCTCTTGGAGTGCCGGAGGGAGCTTCGGTATGAATAGTCGCATTAAGATTTCTTTGGGCAGGTTGAATCCAAGGCTTTCTGCTCTATCTACCTAAATAGCTCAGAAGGCATGCGGCTACTTAAGGACATCTGTCTCATCAATTCTGTAAGCCTGTCTTCTCGATCTGGTGTCAGGCGCTGCTTGACGGCGTGTTGCAGGCTCTGCCATGGCTGCGCACATGTTACCTCAGTGAATTGATGCAGGACGTCTTCAAGTCCGCGTCTGAAAGACATTGGGATTGTCTCCCAAGCCCTCAAAAAATTGAATCCTCGTCTGTTATATTGGCACCTTGGCCAATAAAGTAAAATCGTCGACCCACTCGTCAAGGTAGTCTGGATCGAATTAGCATATATTGTAGTGTGCCCATGTGTTGGTGTGGCATGTTGCTGGGCTCGCCACCGGGCTTCCTGCATTTCCTGAGCCAGACGTCATCTTATGTGTATGAGTGTTGTCGAGAATAGATGGCAGTGTCACATCGTCCTCACCCGTTATCGTGCGGCTGTCTTCGAGCATTGTGATCTCGACGGGGTGGTTTCCTGTGATTTATGTCTTAGGATTTACTTTCCTTTGTTGGCTGTAAATACGACGAGACGGGACACAAATTATGTAGGATGTTTTGTAGTTATAGAAATAGCTTTTGGGGAGTAGCTGTCTATTTAGTAATGATTTCCTACTTTTTCATAGTGGTTGTGATGCCCACCCTTTCCATGATCAGTCCCTGACTTTTTTCGAAGTGTGAAGTAAGAAAACTCATCCATTTTCAGACGCTTATTGCAAGTCGTGTAGCTAAGCATGAATCAATTTTCTGTTAAACAGAACGGACCGTGCTCTAGACGGCAACAGCATGATATATTGTCAACACAATTGAATATCTTATACACAAGTAATTATCAGGAACACAAACGTCTGAATCGTGATGAATACATGTAAATAATTGAGAATATATGATGATATAAATCCAGATTAATTAGCAATTTAGTTTAAAGTCACTGGTAAATACTGTCACGGATAATTGATGGATAAAAATCGTGTAAAAACAGTCTTGAAGAAACATCACAAATAATAATTCCACTGTTTGCTAGGTTGTGAATGTATAAATTATATAAATCAATTGAACTCTGATGTCCTGATGCGCAGAATCATATCTGAACTGTAATTAATGGTGTAAACTGAGATTAATGCAAAGAAAGTCAATTAATCCACATGGACACTATTATCCGCCGCATGTTCTCTCCGTATTGCGCGCAGGTGTGTATATTTATTAAACAAAACCCTATTAATTACTTTCAACGCCCCGGCTTCAAGTAAATGCCGTACGACGTTACAAACTCGGTTAAGGTGCTCTGAATAGAGATATGTTACTGATAGGGGGCCCTTAAGAGGGCCTGGTAGTGCGTTCTCCTGAATTATTCAGAGTGTGAAGATGTCCTAGAGCCTTGGGTGGACTCTGGTTGTTGTTGCTCCAGTTGTAGAGTTGTAATCGCGATTTGGATAACGTCGTTCAGGTTCTGCAATTAATTGGCTCGTCTCGCTGGTTGTATCGCAACAAGGTGAGTCACGAATGTAGTCAATTGTTGGTGAAACTATCAAATCACCAGCGTAGGTATTGACAGCCGACAGAACGCACACGCGTGAAGCAAGGTAGAATGCAAATGCCACAACTGACTTGCATGGTAAATTGCCGTGCTTAAATAGCATACCATGCCTACTTGCACATTATTGGTTAAACGGCAAGTTTCGCTTTTTTCTCATTGGTGCAACGTAAATAAAATTGAATTTAATTTACACAATATGTCGGCCATTAATTTGTGTCGTTACAACACTTTCCTCTCTGAAAAAAAAGGAAAAAGAATTCCTCTCTGCGAGGCTAGATAAGAAATGTATGACAGAGTTCGAAAAGAGTTAAGCAAAAATATGATTAACCGTAAATGCTGGGCTTAAATATGCTTGTTGGTTGCTTCAACAATGATATGATGCCAGGTAACAACTTGGAATTGCTACACAAATTGTTAGCTCTAGTTGTCGGTCATACCACGTGAGGCAAAATAGAGCAGTGTAAGTTTTGGGAGCCACAGCGTGAAGATTTCGAGGTAAATCGCCTCTGAATTTGCCAGGTTTAAGTTAAAACCTAGGCAGGTTGGATCGTCGTCAATGTGTTTGTATACGACCAAAGGAGCTAGAGTGCTCGACGTTGTGGTCATGACATTTGTAGAGTGGTCTTTGTGCAATTGATAAAGTTGAGATATGCATTGAAAGTGGCCTGTATCATGATATGAAGCTGATCACTACTTAGTGTTGCTACATGAAAGCGTTAGCTCTAAGTAGCTGGTCATACCAAAATAGGCAGTGTGATGTCATGTGTGAGAAATACATTATAATGTAAAAATATATACATTAAAATCAAAAGTAACTGCATAAAAATATGTACACGAACATTGCCTCAGAGATGGCATAATACCAAAGAACTATTCAAAATGCTACACAATTGTTAGCTAAGAACAGCTGGTTATGCCACGTGAGACAAATACGAAAAATAACGTAAGGTTAAAAATTTTGATAGTTAATGTTAATGTTTAAAAAAATCAATTACGCATTATATAAAGCAGGATATTGAGATTGTGGGCAGACGGAGCCTGAGACGTGTGTAGAAGGTTGAACGCTCTCAGGATCAGGTGGTTCGATAAACAGTTTCAACCTGTCTATGCTTACTGATGTCGGTGTAGCGTCTTGCATAATAATGAAGTATTTTGGTTGTCTGAGTAAAATCGGGTAAGGACCGCGATACTTTGGTTGTAGTGGTGCAACAGCATTATTGTTGCGAACGAGTATTCTCTTGCAACTGTGGAGCTGTGGGTGAACGAAGACTGGACGAGGCGTGTGTCTTGGCTGCTGTTCAGACATGTTACCGAAATGAAGTCGAAGGCGGAAAGCTTTGTCTTGTGGGTCATCTTGTGCCGGTAGTAGACGTGGGAGCTGACTAGGCAGGCGTAGATCCATGCCATACAAGAGTTGTGACGCAGATGTTTTAATGGATTCACGAGTACGGGAACGCATGGCAAGCAGAACTAAAGGTAGTGCATCGACCCAGTTACCATTAATGGACGAGGATGCTAAAGCTGCTTTGAGTTCCCTATGCATTCTCTCTACCATGCTATTATCTTGGGATGGTAGGCAGTCGTCTGGCGTAAGATGCATCCCATGTACCGCAAGGTGGTTTTGAAACGATCAGATGAGTAGCAAGTGCCTCTGTCCGTGATGACCTCATTGGGAACACCATAATTGGATATCCATGCAGAGATAAAACCATTAATTACTTCGTCTGCAGAAATGGTGCCAAGAGGTAATGCCGCAGGCCACCGTGTAAATCTATCGATCATAGTTAGAAGGTAGCTGAAACCTTGAACTTTTGTCAGATGAACTATGTCGATGTGGACGATGGCTAGGCGAGAAGTAGACTGAAAATGTTGCAACTTAGAACGAGTGTGTCGTGTGATCTTGTTTTTCTGACAAATAGCACACTCTGAGACCCATCGTTTAACATTCTGCCTAAGTCTGTGACCCCAAAAACAATCTGTAAGAAGTCGGACAGTCGCTTGGCTTCCTGGGTGAAAAATTGAGTGAATTGAATCGAAAACGTTTCTCTGAAGGCTGGTCGGCAGAACTGGCTTGTTGGGCTGCGTACCCGTGAAGTAAACAATTGGTAAGCCTTTCCACAGACGGCATATGAACTTGGTTGGGTGACAGGCTATTGATCTTTGAATATGAATGTCACCGCGTTGTTCAGTTCGCAGGAGAGTTGGCGTTAGTGCAAGTTCACTGAGTGCCACGGAGTTGACATTGAATGGTGACGGCGAAGGTGGTTGTAGAGAGACGTCTGGCCTGGACAGGGCATCTGCAATGAAGTTCTGTTTGCCCATGACGTGAAAGACGTCAAATTGCCATTCGCTTAGACGAGAAAGCTGTCTTTCCACTCTGGCAGTGTACTTGGCGATAGATGAAGTTACGTTTCGAAGTGCGCTAACTAGTGGTGCATGATCTGTGAAAACAACAAATCTGCTACTGCCAATGATGCTGATAAAATGGCGCACTGCGTCGTGGATGGCAAGAAGTTCTCGACCGAAAGTGTCGTACCTTGTTTCTACTGGTTGGAGAGTACGCGAGTAGAAACTGATAGGCTTCCGAAATCCGTCGATCTCTTGTTCCAACGTGGCTCCAATAGCGAAATCAGAAGCATCTGTCGTGAGTAGAAATGGCTTTTCAAAATCTGGGTGTGTTAGCATTGTGGCATTTTCTAAAGAGTTGATGGCAAGTCGAAGTAATTCCTCGTCTTCGGATGACCAAGCAATGATGGAATTCTTGCTATGTCCTTTTCGGTTCCACAGG
>JAQBSW010015247.1:0-10155 GCA_029291075.1 Eudiplozoon nipponicum | reverse complement strand
TAGCATAAATTTATATCCATCAGGTTGGTATCATGTACCGACTCGGAAACCATAGTGTTAATATCCGGTACTCATCGATTTCAAAAAAGGTATCAGTTACTAACACAATAGCCATAGTGTTAGTATCCTTTACAGACTCGGTATATATATTATATAGTGTGAGTTAGCATTGAAGTCGCATTGTCGTTGACTTTAGATTATGTTAGCTTCACTATTACAGGTTTGCACATTCGTCTAGGAGATTGTACCGTCCTATTATTCCACATTCTTCTACCAAATATATAGTGGTTAAAGGGCGTAATACCGGCTCCTACTGATGAGTTGCCAGTAAGCACGAAACGAATGTGCATGAGATTATACTTTCCGTTCATGCTGCCTTTGGTTTATCCTTCTGGTCACAACTGAACTAATTTGTTACTAGGTTCGCAAAACCTAATACATACTTGCATATATATTAGTTCTTCGCAACAAACAGTATTTAACTGTAATATATTGAATTGAATGATGTCATGCTTACCGCGAAATGTGATAACTGATATCGATGAAGGCCAGAGTGTATGGTTTAACTGGAGTAACAGGTGTTCGGAAATTGTTGTAATTCTCAATTTGGGTGAACTTTAGCATAAATTTATATCCATCAGGTTGGTATCATGTACCGACTCGGAAACCATAGTGTTAGTATCCGGTACTCATCAATTTCAAAAAAGGTATCAGTTACTAACACAATAGCCATAGTGTTAGTATCCTTTACAGACTCGGTATATATATTATATAGTGTGAGTTAGCATTGAAGTCGCATTGTCGTTGACTTTAGATTATGTTAGCTTCACTATTACAGGTTTACACATTCGTCTAGGAGATTGTACCGTCCTATTATTCCATATTCTTCTACCAAATATATAGTGGTTAAAGGGCGTAATACCGGCTCCTACTGATGAGTCGCCAGTAAGCACGAAACGAATGTGCATGAGATTATACTTTCCGTTCATGCTGCCTTTGGTTTATCCTTCTGGTCACAACTGAACTAATTTAATAAACATCATTGTTCAAGGTAATTTTTCGGCAGCCATAGTGTCGGAATCAGGCATTAATACAACAGCTAATGTGACGCTACCTTTTACAGTATATATTGTTACTGTGAGTTGACTTTGAAGTCACATTGTCGAAGACTTTATATGAAGTAATATATACTATTTCTAGTATACACATTCGTATAGGATATTGTATCTTCCAATTGTCCCATATGCCTCACCTAAATATATTGTGGGTAAGGCGCGCAGCACCTGTTTCTACTGATGACTCGTCAGAAAGCACAAAACGAATGTGTGCGTGAGATTTTACCTTCCGTTTATGCTGACTATGGTTTAATCTATTGGTCCTATTCGAACTAATTTTTTATTAGGTGCACAACACCTAATACACAACAACAATAAACATAATTGTTATACGACAGTGAGGCATCAGTATATTACGCTCATGTAATGCTGAGTAGTAGTAGTAGTAGTAGTAGTAGTAGAAAAGTGACAGATCATGGATAGGAAGGTCGGAATGTAGACACAAAGCGATACCACATAAGACCGACGTGATAGAAAAACAAAACACTAAAATAAGTTGGAAAACAAATAAAAACGCACACAAAGCGCAGCTTTTTCGATGTAGGGGATATATTGTAAGGTTCTGAACCAAATGAAAACGGAATTAAAACCAGAGTGCGTCAGTTCCTGAAAATACTAATCACTGCCTAATAAGTGCAAACCCGGTCCAAATTACGAATTGCATTTACTATCTCACGCACTGTTCAGATTCTACCGACATTACATATATATATATATATATATATATATATATATATATATATTGTAGTCTGGTAGCAAGATTTTGACTTTATATAATTTTTCGGTATAAACTTAACATTAAATCACGTAGCATGGGCAATTCCTCCAGTAGACCGGTGTTGTGTCCACCTATGTTTGATGTTCCACGAATTTGTATGTCGTTAGTGTTTATTATTAACGTGTCGTCTAGACGAGCCTTAATTATGCCTAACTCGTCCGTTAAATTCTTCATTTGAGACGCCAGTGCCTGAATCAACGTTTCGACCCCATCAGAAGACATATTTAATTGTGCCATAAATGCTTTATTTTTACTCAATTATATATAGAATTTTGCACGCACAACAACAATCTATTTAATAAAACAAATTTACACATTAATTAATATATGTGCACATTAGCTCAACGTCTGCTTTCTCATTGTGCTGCCTGCTTACTTCTTCAGAGACCTTTATAAGCGGCGAAACCCGAACAGCGGAAATTCTGCTGAGCGCATCGGCCGCCGCATTCTCGATTCCTGCTCTATGATGAATTGATATATCGTACTCTTCTAGTTCTTCAATGGCTCGATGTACTCGTTTCTTCTCAATACCTAGTGATCTCCAATGCACTAGCGCTTTGTGGTCGGTAAAGACGTCCACGTGTCCCCCTATGACAAAATATCTAAACTTCCGTAGCGCCCATTGTACGGCAAGTAATTCTTTTTCTGTGACTGTATAGTTCTGTTCCGCCTTAGTGAGTGTGCGACTTATATATTGCGCAGGACGTCCGTCAGCTTGTAACACCGCTCCTATACCAATATCTGACGCGTCTGTAACAATTGACATATTACCTACCGGGAAAGTCAAAATAGTTGCCTCTATTAATTTCTGCTTGCAAAGTACAAACGCTTGTTGAGCCTCCTCCGTCCAACGAAATGGTATCTTGGCACTAGTTAACTGAGATAAGGGCTGTTGCGTAACCGCCATCCCTGCGAGGTATGGTCTATAGAAATTCACCATACCAATAAACCGGCGCAATTGTTTTCTAGTAGTAGGCACCGGATAATCCCTGATAGGTTGTACATTCGAATCTAACGGCATGCATCCGTCCGCTGAGACTAAGTGCCCCAAGAACCGCACTTCTTGACCTATCTGTACCTTTTCTGGATTAAAATGTAATCGCCATTCTACAGCTTTGGCCAACATCTTCTGCAGCCTCACACGTAATTCGTGTTCAGTAGTGGCCCATATAATAACATCGTCTACGTAAGCTGTTGTACACGTTAAGTCAGACACGAACGAGTCCATCATTCTTTGGAACACTTTCGGAGCGTTTTTAAGGCCAAATGGTACCCGGGTGAATTGGAAATGACCTTGGGGTACTTGTACCGCTAACTTCCATCGGTCTTCGGGCCGCACGCCTATTTGCCAAAATCCCTGTTTAAGATCAAGCACGGCAAACCATTTGCCTCCCGCCAGCTGTAAGAACAGATCACGCAGAGCCGGCATGGGATACGGGTCCGGTTAAGTTACTGAGTTCAATTGCCTAAAATCAGCCGCTGGTCGGAGCGAACCATCCTTTTTCGTAACATAAACCATTGGAGCACGAAAAACAGATGTTGACGGTTCAAGAACGCCGGCTTCTATCATTTCTTGGGTTGCTCGAGTCGCTGCTTCTAATTTCTTGGGAGGGGCACCATATACTTTTGGTGGTTCGTAACCATCATTTAGTTCTAACCATAACTTAAACTGGTCGACCGTCGGCCCTGGACGCTCGCTACAATCAGGCAGTTGGAATATACTGTTATATTGGTTTTGAAGATTCTTCCACCACTCAGGCAGACAACTGGTCTCCTCTTGAATCTTATGGTTACCTATAGACTTTATTGATCTTATTCCTTCCGGCCGCGATAGGTATACCCGTTTATTTTGACAGTCTATCGTCTTAACCCATTTTCTAATGAAATCAAGTCCCAATAAGGGCGTCTGCGTATTCGAAACAACAAAAGACATATGATAGACCTTTTCATTTATTAACAACTTTGTGTCCCACTCGCCCACAGCCACCATCGATGCGCCCGATGCCTGACATAAACTTGCTTTCGTAGGTTTTATATTGTTCAATGGCCAAGTCAATGGTAGTACCGACACATCCGCTCCAGTATCCAATTGCATTATTACTGGCTGTCCGTTGAAGAGTTCTAAAAATTTAACTTTAATGAAAATTCTTACATTTGGCAGTGTTTCCCACACTTCCTTTTCTTCACAAGCCATCTGGTTCGGACCACTTTTTGGTTTGTTCTGCTGGTCTTCCTTCGATCTACCCGTCGGAGCCACCAAAGGATTAATTTTTGTGCCTTGTTCTCTGCCTCCATTATTTGTGAGATTGTTCACCCTGTTACCCCACTGCACTGGTCGTTCTCGAGGGGCAGTACATGGGTTTTGTTGCCGCTTATACGCCGTATTCGTCGGAGCCGGAGTCCTTATATACTGACTTTGCTTCCAAGCCACTGGCTGTTGCCTTCTGTCGCGGAACTGCTTATTATGACGCGAAGAATTCCAATACGGTATGTCGCTCCTCTCAGATGTTGTAACTGTACCCATGCGTGGAGATGCCGCTGCCATCTTATTTGTCATTATGGCCGAGCTTTGAAGAGCCTGAAGTCTCTCTTCAAGGCCTCCTGGGCTGCTGGATATTTCTCCGTATCTAGTAGGATCCAGCAGCATGAATATGATGGCCTCATGTGGTTGCAAGCCTGGTAAAGACTCGGTAAGCTTCGAGAACCACCGCTTGATACGTGCCATGGTATCCATGGGCATCTCACCCTTTAATGGTGTCAGGCTGTATAATTCTGAGAACACTTCTTGAGGCCTGGCCCGGAAATGATCCAACACGCGTCTTTTGTATTCTTCATATGTGAGGTCAACTGGCAATTCCAATTGGACAGCTACTGTCCGGTCCACTAATTCCTGTACAGCTACACGCACAATAGGTGCTTCCAATGTAAATTCTTGGGCTCGCACTGATGCTTCAAATTTTTCGAACCACAACTGTGGCCTTTCCACATCTAGTGGTGCTAACATCGGCTTAAACTCTGATGACGGTCGGACATAACTCGTCGATTCGGCTGAAAACGCTGGCATATTAATTCCTGATTCCTCTTCGCCGGGGTCGCCATTGTTGTGTCCACCTATGTTTGATGTTCCACGAATTTGTATGTCGTTAGTGTTTATTATTAACGTGTCGTCTAGACGAGCCTTAATTATGCCTAACTCGTCCGTTAAATTCTTCATTTGAGACGCCAGTGCCTGAATCAACGTTTCGACCCCATCAGAAGACATATTTAATTGTGCCATAAATGCTTTATTTTTACTCAATTATATATAGAATTTTGCACGCACAACAACAATCTATTTAATAAAACAAATTTACACATTAATTAATATATGTGCACATCAGCTCAACGTCTGCTTTCTCATTGTGCTGCCTGCTTACTTCTTATCCGGGCGCTTCTGCGAGGAATTTCTGTTGAAATAATGTCTGCCCTAGATAAGACCTTTTGCTCATTATTTATCTTAAAGGTGGCTATTGCCACAACCGGTTCCATCGCCCATTGGCAAAACTCGATAGCATCAATTATGTCTGTGGTTGGAACTTAGTCGTTAATCTTATCTGCTAGCAAAAATCCGTCATTCATTGGAATAGCGAATCAAAGTGGCCAGAATTGCTTGACATGGAAATCGAAATCTGGAGCATTTGGTTTAGTGATGCGACTCACAACAAGACAGGTCCGGTTCATAATTGGCATACCTGAATAACTGCCAACATTGCTGTGATCGGAAATCGCACTCGAGTGCACTTGGATTAGCTATACAACTCATTAAAAGACCGGCCAGGTTCTTAGTTGGCATAATGCAATCGTAACCAGAATTTACGCTAGAGCAGATCGAATCGGAGAGCATTTTTTTAGTCATGCAACTCATCAACGTGAACGGTTTCGTCCCAGAATTGTATGCGATTGGAAATCAAACTTAAGAGCATTAAGTGGCTACTTAAGTGGGCACTTATTTGGCACAAATCAAAGATAGCAAGAATTGCAACTATTGTGGAAAAAAGTCGATAGCTTTTGATTCAATCCTAGAACTCGTTTACTAGACTATTTATGTCCTTAATTGGCACAGGACAGAAGTAGCCAGAGTTTCTGCGGTTAAAGACCGAACTCGAAAGCATTTGGTTCAGTCATGCGACTCATTCATAAGAGCTGTTCTAGCCTTAATTCGCACAATTCAGTAGTACAACTAAACTAATAGACCGCGTGCGACTTTAATTGTCATGACTTAAAATTTTAGAGAATAGCAGCGATTCAAGATAGCAATAGCATTAATCAAAAGCTAGTAATGCAAATACTTGTCTCACCAAGTTGAATATTGCGCATCCAAATAGTTTGCTGATCACTTTTCAGAATGCGCTCAAAGTAAACACCGGCAAAGCCGCTGCATACACACGCAAACAAGATTGCTGCCAGGCCAACAGCTGAGTTTGTCGCCTTCTTACAGTTTTCACCTTTGCAAGGCGGCTCCTATAAACAGATTATTGTGCAAAACATTTTGCATAAAAAAGATAAGCATCCATTAAAATACGTTATCTACAGAACAAAAAAACAGATATCGTGGCAATTGCATCAGTGATATGGGCTACCGGCAAGAGTGTTAATTAGTTGTGAGACAAATTATGCATATGTTTTGAACTCAATATTATGCGGTGTGTAAGCATTCAGGTTATCAATGCCGCGTTTTGCGTACGCGGATAATAGCTGTACACGGGCAGTTACACAAAGATCCGATTTGTCACTATTTCCAATTTTGTTTTGTCTTTGATCGGGTTGACTCATTTTTACTTCAATTGGAAATGCGGTTCTATCACATCTTTGTTTACTGGCGACGTTTCGGTGCCTACTTTCCAGCACCATCATCAGGCAACACAACACTGATCACAATAGCAGATTTAAGCAAATGTGGTAACCTCGTTCCAAAACCATTCTATTTATATATATTTGACTCAACACTATTTTAATCATAGAATTTGTCTCAGTAACTAAACTCAATATATAACTTTTTATAATTAGCAGACCAATCATTACCTCACCTATACCTCATCTCATCTCATATGCAGAATA
The DNA here is from genome assembly GCA_029291075.1 of Eudiplozoon nipponicum. Taxonomy (NCBI): domain Eukaryota; kingdom Metazoa; phylum Platyhelminthes; class Monogenea; order Mazocraeidea; family Diplozoidae; genus Eudiplozoon; species Eudiplozoon nipponicum. The sequence goes on along the minus strand of JAQBSW010015247.1, from coordinate 3,165 downwards.
TTTTAGGGGAGAGAGACAGTATCGAACCTTTTGTTATTTGTTATAACTGTATTGCTACTATGTCACGGTAATCAAAATTTAAAAATGCTAAAACTAAAACCTTGACTATCATATACTGTATTTTATTTAAAGCCGGGAACTCTAATGTATACAATGGTGTGTGAGGTATTGCGCACATAGCAACAAATTAGTTCAAATATGGAGCAGCAAGTAACGTAGATGGATGGAGAGTGAATGTTATATCGACGCTTAGGTGAACGATTAAAGAGAGAAAGATAGAGATAGCCTGGACAACTAACGTTTTTCAAAAAACTAATCGTAAGCACATTGCGAAGTTAATCAACTATTGGAAATAATTGCATAAGAATATTTGCTCATATGACTAAAATAATTCATTATATCTATATACATATATATCTAAATATAATATCGTAAAACCTTTATATATATATATATATATATATATATATATATATATATATATATAGAAAGAGAGAAAAAGGACCATTGATAATTATTAAATATGAATAATTTCTATTCTTATTATATATTTATTTATTACGTTAGTCACACCTTATATCAATATATAAAATACATGTCAATATGTATAAAAACATATATATGAATATAAGCAACAGTATGAGACCAACATCCCTAATCCTATATATATATACAATTAATCAAATTGTATATTTATTTATTCACACCTTATATAAATATATAAAATACATATAAATATGTATAAAAACATATATATATAAATATAAGCAACAGTGTGAGTCATATATATATATATATATATATATATATATATTATGTGTATAGAATAAACCTATCAATCTACCCATAGGCCTATCTATATATCCGTCTATCTATCACATTTTGGTTTCCTCTTAAAAGGATACATGGTAGCTATTAACCATGAATATCTTCTCTATGACTAACGTATTATACATTTATTAAGATATTCCTACCTTACATAAATATAGAAAATATAAGCGACAATGTAAGTCAAATGTGTCTTATCTAATGTTCTATCTACTAACCCTTGCTAAATCGGTATACCGTCTTTTGGAACATTTTTATTGAGAAAAATAAGTATATAGGAAATTGATATTGGTACAGATCATTCGCAACCAGTTTTCTATAAGCGAGGTTTTTTACTTAGGTTCCCACTTAATTCATGTTCCGCAGCCTCACGTTTTCTGACCATAGAAAATGCTTCATTAAATATTGGGCCCAATGATTTTTCTACCGATGTTACATTCATTACACCTTTTCCTGATTTTATTTCAATTGACTCTCTAATTAGTCTAGTTAATCTGTTGCGGTTGCATAACGCGATGCGTTTACATCCTTCCCAGTCTATTTCATGACCCGTTTCCTTCGAATGCCTAGCTAGGTCTGATCTTTGAATGTGTCCATATTTGCAGGCTGTCTTATGTTCACCTCTACGAACCTTTATAGGTCGCATGGTTTCGCCTATATACCTGAGATTACATTCTTTGCAAGGTATCGCATATACTCCTGATGTCTCGAGGGGTTCTACTCTTTCTTTTTGGTTAGGTAGTTTATTGCCTATAGTAAGCGATTGTCTTAAAACTGTTTTAATATTGTATTTAGCTGCTATTATTCTAATTTTCCTGCTCAATTTAGAATCAGGTAATACCATAATTTTGTGCTTATCCGGTTCCGTTTCCTTCTTTACTTTGTTTATTATATTATTGTTAAATCTCTGTAACATCTCATTTATTAATCTATCTATTATACTTGACGGATAGCTATTTAGTTTGAATATTTCTTTTAATCTCCTCATTTCCTTATCTCTATTTTCTATATCCACTATTCTAAGACTTCTTAATATCATGGATTTAAGAATGCCTATTTTCATTCCATATGGGTGATTTGATAAGAAATTAAGAAGTAGTCCTGAATAAGTCTCTTTTCTAAAAATATCTCTTTCCAATCTGGAACCATTCCGTTTTATTTTCACATCCAAAAAGGGTAATTCATCATTATTCTCTTTTTCCAATGTAAACTTTAATTCACCTAATTGGTTGGCTAATTCGAGGAATTTATTTAACTCATTATCACCATGATTCCAAATTATAAACATATCATCCAGGAATCTTACATACAAGTTTGGCTTGAGAGGAGATTTTAACAACAGGTTTTTTTAAAATAGTGCATAAAAATATTAGCAACTGGGACTGATAGTGGTTGTCCCATAGGGACACCTTTAACTTGTTTATAAAATTCATTTCTGAACCTAAAGTAGGTGGAGGACATACAAATATTAAAGATTTCCATAATACTACTTAACATCATTTTACTACCTTCTATCATCTCTGGGAACTCTGTTAAACAACGCTTCACACTTTCTAACCACATTTTCAGTTGAAAAAAGAAGAATTCAACCCGATCAAAGACAAAACAAAATCGGAAAGTGTGAAGAATCGGATCTTTGTGTAACTGCCCGTGTACAACAATTACCCGCGTACGCAAAACGCGGCATTGAACAAAGATGTGATAGAACCACATTTTCAGTTGAAAAAAGAAGAATTCAACCCGATCAAAGACAAAACAAAATCGGAAAGTGTGAAGAATCGGATCTTTGTGTAACTGCCCGTGTACAACTATTACCCGCGTACGCAAAACGCGGCATTGAAGAAATCGAATTGTACACACCGCAACAAAATTTCAAAAAGTATTTGACTATCAAATATGATGCAACAATCGTCACACTTATGAATCAGTACAAGCGGAAGAAGATGCAGATTGTTAGGCAAGTGGAAAATACCTCGTTCCTTAATAAATGTTTAAAATTTAATGTTATACCGAAATGTTTTAGGTTTAAACTTTCATTCGTTTTGGATAAAGTAGGAAATACTCTTAAACATGAGCTTTGTTTACATTTAATAAAAATATCGATTAATAAACTAAACAAACGTAAATTTGAACTGATTAGAGAGAAGACAAAAATAAGATCCATATTACTGGCGAGATTAGGTATGTTGGATTTCAAACATATTGAAGATTTCACAGACAAAACGAGGGATAATGAAATATTAAAAAATTAGACAAAGGCACGAAAAAAACTAGCAAAATTGGGAATTAATTGCCCTTTGAGAAATAAGAGAATTGATGGGGTCATGTCCAAACGTT
>JAQBSW010015246.1:0-7500 GCA_029291075.1 Eudiplozoon nipponicum | reverse complement strand
TATATATGCTGGAAATCCACTTAGATATGCGGCTCTCACCTCCAGCAGTCTCGTATACATTGAACTTGACTGGAAATGTCGGCTGCACAATTTCTATGCAGTCACGAACATAAACTGTTTGTAGGTTTCGCCATATACACATATATAGGCAATACAATTTAACAATAAATGTTTGCGTGGGTGGTTGTATGAATTCTGTAAATGAAGTTTGCGATCTCGAAGTAAACACCAATCCTATTGTATTTAACCAGTCCTCGAACAACATTACAAAACTATCTCCAGCCGCAACGCACTGACGCGTTTCGACCTTTCATGATCATCATCAGAGTACGACGGCAAACTGACTATTGAGGATCAAAGCGCATTCAATATATGTGGAAATGAAATTTAGATATGCGGCTCTTACCTCTAGCAGTCTCGCATACTTTGAACTTGACTTCATCCAGTTGACTGGTTTCGTCCTTTTTGGGAACTCAATATGTACTGGCCAACATTTGTCGCGGACAGCGCTCAAACCTTGGAACATGGCTACGGAATCTGGTGATTTAACCAACGAGTCGCCATGCCGCAAAATACTCAATCCTTAGTTTATACTGAGATTATGTAAGTACTTAATGTGTTAAGTGTTTATATTAAGTTCGATAAGTAGATTATACTAAATGTTATCACCGCCCGCACAACCGGCAGGTTGGCTTAATGGTGAGAGCGCCAGATTCCGATGCAGGAATGCCCAGGTTCGATAGTTATCCGCGGCAAATTCTGGCCAGTACGTGATGAGATCCCAATAAAGACGAAACTGGTCTACGGTTTTTTTACACTATACAGTTCGTAGTTTATACTGACAAAAGATAAGTACTTAATGGGTTAAGTGTTTATATCAAGTGCGCAACCTTGAGTATAGTGAATGTTATCACCGCCCTCGTAATCAATGTTCGCTTAATTATATAACCATGATTTCCATTTGAAAAATAGAAGTCATATTTCAGGCGTTAACCGTTTTAATTAAAGCTTAACCTTAATTTTATATGGGTTGTTTACTTCAATTATTTTACGCTGTTCTGTAGCCTTACACTAATATAATATTGTGGAAGGTACGATTATACTCTGATCAGGATAATTTTTTTATATCTTAATTTGTCTTTGGGAAATTAATTGAACAACGGAATTTATATTGTCGTCTGCAATAGCTGTATATCTACACTTTTCATGTGCATTTACTTAAGTTGACTGAAATATACTAATAATTATTATATCCAATTATGATATTGTCATTAACAAGGTAAATCCAGTACAAGTGATTTGTGAAAAACTTATAATCGTGTTATCATCTACTACTAGCGTTGACGTACGTGAAATATGTCCACCGTTGCATTTATTGCCATTTGTGGTTATTCTCTTGTATTCATACAAGATTCAGGCGTTCCCCATGCATTAAATTATTTGTCCTTTACTATAAAAATCATCTTGATTATTTGAACAATCATAGTGCTCTCTCTTGGTATGAAATTAATAGCCAATTATTGTGAGTTAATACTGCAGAGTCACCTATTATTCATTGAAATGTATGGTTTCAAGGTAAAAAAATAATTCACAGACGACAGGCTTATGTATCTTCTTTCTGAATTATTTAATCTATCAATATGAGTGACAAGATTAAAATGATAATTGCAAAGTATAGAGCAGAATTTGTAACCTTTGTTGTTGATGAAGGAACGCAAGTATCACTCCTTCTTTAGAAGCTCGTAGAAAGAATGCATATGTAAATGCATTGTTGTTTTAAGCTAGCGAAACCTTGTCCTTTAAAATTGGAGATTTTAAAACTTAAAGGTATTCGACCAATGTTTCGTGAGAGATATTGCCAAAATAGTTTCTAAACAACAAATACGTAAGGCTGACATTCCTTGATTTATTCTTGCATCAAATAATAACTGCTCATTGTTAGATATAACATAATTTTCCTTTAATGTAATTGGCTAGTGGAGTTTTGTTCTTGCAGGCAGCCTCATTTTAACGCAAGGAACTATACAGATTTTGACTTGCCAAAAGCAGATCATGTCAAATACTAACAAATTTGAGGTATCGACTGTATTCGTCTACCAGTATACGATCCTCGTACGCATCATAATTTTTCGTTGGAAACCCTGAGCGTTTAAACATTGAATGGAGCTCCGAGACGTTCTTGTTGGTGTCGTATTTGGGACACATGTAAAACTTAAGCAAAGTTAACTGCGAGATTCCGTCATGTTTTATGAAGCAGTATAGTGAAAATCACAAAAAAGGTGTAATACGGATATCGCTTGCCATAGAGACGACTTGTCCTAGGTTGTGATTTGTAGATGTCTAGGTTGTCTTGCTTTTGTGTGTTACATATGTATATATTTTCAACTCTGCTGTCTTCCAACTTTACCACCATACATCAAGGTTACACGCTATGAAATATTCTTCTTCGTCGTGCCCAGCTGCAATTATTTCGGCGATTAAAATAGCAGTCACTTCTTAAATATATTTTCATTTGTTGGCAGAGTTAAATGCGTGATGAAATACTGCTATAAAGCGATAAGTTAAAACTGCAAGCATGCCTTTTTAGCGATGTCGGAATTATTAAAAATTTATTATGCCTCCTTTTGTTGTCCTATATTGAAATTTACAGTCTCGTTTCTTTGTATTATATTGTCAGGTAATTATGTACATTCTAGATCCACTGCTTACACACTATCGTCTTCATCAACATCATCGTCATGAACATTACGCCTAGCCATTCAAATTTCCTTGATAACTAACATTTCAATGTCATAAGAAGAATAGTATAAAATAATATTTTTTATAAATAAAACTCTTAATTTAATCATTCAAATTATTAGAGAGATTTATGAGAGATTGGGCCTAATTTCTATGAGAAAATTTACCTAGATAACACAGAGAAATGAGACAAATTAAACCTCCAAATCATACGATTTATAACAAGTCAGTTTTAAGGCAAGGCAGCGTCGTAAATTCAAATTCCATTCAGATTTTAATTTATCGTATAATAAAACACCAAACCTTGCAACTAACCCTGCCTAACTAGCAATGAAAGTTACAAAGATGATTCTATTAGAAATATGTACTAAAATCGCCACAGAGCTAGACTCGATGTCATATTGCACAGGGTTTTCAATTAAGAAATATAATGCTCACGTGAACTCCGTCATAGAAAACGAGGAGATCCTATGTTACCATCATCATCATCAACATCATCATTATCCTCATCATCATGCACAATCATACATAAGCCAAAAGTGACTAATTTTTCACTGCCATATGACTTGAATTATTTTTCCATTCAAATTTTTCCAGCTTGTTTCATACGTTTAGTGTGAGAATAGTGTTCTACTGGGACATCTAATTGAGGGCATATGTAAATCGTAACTGAGCTAACGTAATTAATGAATCGTTATTTGTTTTTCTGACGTGGAGCACATGTTGGCCGATCCACAAATATGTCTATGGATGTCATAGTTAGTTATTTGTTGCTTGTAACCTATATGTATTATGTTTCTCAAACAACGGTAGACAGTAAGCTTCTAATATTATGAAATGTAAAATGTCAAGTCCCACGAGCGTATAATAAAATTGAACGTAGGGATGCATTGTAAACACGACATTTAATGTGGAGTGAAATACTGCGCGACGGTTGGAGAAAGCCAATCTAGCTTTTGTGATTATCAAACTCACCTGTATTGCCTCAGGCATTGATAGAGCTTCCAAGGTATGTAAATCTATCAACCATGCCCGGATCTTAACTCCGCAGTTACAGGGTTGGTATGAGTGGAGGGTGATGCAATAAAAGTATGTCAGATTTATAATGTGCGAATTTCAAACCGAAAGATGGAATGATGACAGCTAATATATTCAGAGTGGCCATAGCAAAATTTGTTTGTCTAATAATAGTACGATATCGTCTGCATAATCATGCTAGTCGGATTTACTACTGTGCAGAACTTGAACACCCTTTTCCTGAATATATGGACGAATATTTTTCATATTAACGTATATTAAAAAGTAAAAAAGGGGAAAAAGTACATCCTTGACGAACAACTGTGTTTGTGGTAAATAAGGTGTTTATTTGTTTTAAACCATAGCACAAATAGAAGTATTTATAGTATATTATATACTATAAAATTTAAATATTTGTTGATTACACCACTTGTCGCCAAATTATCGAATTGAGCATTGCACAATTGATGTCTAGGAGATGATTATTTTGGGGCGGCGATATAAATGTCACGGTTAATGTGCTTTCATTAAGATGAAAGTATTATATGTACAACCTGTTTCTCACTTAAATCCTGCTTGTTCTTCTCTTATATATGATTCACTCAAAGCACTAAGACGGCGTAAGGTAATCGAAGCAAACTACGCAGATACGACTGGAGTCACACTTATACTACACATATTACGATGGCCTTTTTTGAAGATATAAATGATTGGTGACTCTATCCAAGCAGCTGGCAGGGAATTCTCATTCCATATAGTACGAACAACACTATAAATTATATCATACCATTCTTAAATAAGTCTGGAAGTAAATCATCGGGGAATATAGCTGTGCGATATTTAAGATATAGGGTTGCATCCCGTATTTCTAACTCTAATGGTTAATCGAGATTGATATTCCACACTGTTGATACAAGCTTGCTTTTGCAGAGCAAAACTGGCTCAAGTACCCCCGAAAATTGGTCTTTGAATTGTTCAGCCGACCTATCAAAACGATTTATTTATTATTTATTATTTATCAGACGGTACTTATTATCAGTAATTTATTCGCAGAATGGTAATTTGATTGACGGTAGTTTCAGTTTGTTAACAAATATTTGATATTAATTGATAATTATTTTTCAAGAAAACTTAAGTGCAAATCTAAAACGAAAAGTTCATGGTCCGTGTTGAAATAGGTGTTCCTAGACGAAAGTAAACTTAGATACAACCACTCCGTCTAAAATTAATTGTTACTTGAAATATTTGAGTCCATCGTTGTCAGGGAGTTGGAGAATGCCATGTGCACAAGGTCTTGCAATACATTTGAAATTTTTGCTACATAAATATCATTTTTGTTCCACGCAGCTATCCATTAGTCGCTCAAAATTATCGTTGCGCATGGAGTTTAGAGTGTATTTTCCACCTAAATAATATTATTTGTTACTGAAGCGGCCAACATGAGCATTCATGACACCCATAGTCAAGAAGATATCTGAACTTGCTCTATATTATAACAAGCTTCTGCCAGAGTAAAAGACGTTCTTGCTGTCGTCTGTGCTGCAATCGTTTGAAGCATGTGCAGATCCAACGAAAGGGCAACTTTGATTATGGTTCCCAGCATTGATTTTAGTAAATGTATATAAGAGTGATGCACAAATTCGGCAGTTTATAGAAATTAATTCATTTTAAGCTGAGATTAATACTGACGCCCTATTTACCGATTTGAGAAAACTGTAGACCAAAATTTACGAAACCGATGACGCCTAAATAGCAATGGTTCACCCAGTTCTGGAATGCTTGCAGGATCCTTTTTCTCATTTCAGATACGCAAAATTGATCGATTTCTAATTTATCGAACTACATTAAAACGGGTATATTAGTGTTGCTAATGATGAAATTGAACGAAAGAGGGTCTAATTTTCCTTAAAACACTTCAATTATAGATTTATATGCATTCCTACTGTAATTTGTTAAAAGTTTAGTTGAATTTCATTTTATATGCAAAAATTCACTGACTTATTTTTTGCTGTTCCATTCAGTCTTGTTACCTCTGATTCAATCTGAGAACAGCATCATATGAATGAATATTAGTACATCTTTGTTAATAAGAAAGTTAATATAAATTGTATCAGAGCCATATTATGAAACAGCTTAATCTCATTTGTAACTTTAACCAGCTGGTTTGTGAAACATTTCCAGCAAGTGACTTTATTTTTCTTAGAACTTTGTTTCTATTTGGTAAGGTTTAAAAATAATTTTTCGCTTTTTCTTTAAAATAATGTATTTTGCATTTATTTCACTATAACAAGCAGAGCCTGGACCAGTTGCCGAGATTGAACCCACAGTTATTCCTGCTCAGCCGAAGCCATTTGTTCCGCGTTGCCTTCGTGGTCTCGGTGGAGGAGAGAGTAGATTGAGTGCTTTGAAAGCGAAACCAAATTTGGACAGCACTGAAGAGTTTCCCGGCCTCGGAGAAATAGAAGAGATAACTGTTGTTGAACAGGCTCGTAAAACGGAAGCTTGCGCCACGGCTATGCTTCCAGCCGCCACCAGTCAAGGGAAATGGCAGTCGATCAAATCCTGTGGTAACTATAATCTGTCAATAATCAACGACAATGACACACTCTCCAGTGTATTCGATAACATGATGACCAGTCACTCTATTGGTCAGTGGTTTTTGTGTAAAAATGTTATTCTAACTGCTTTATGTGCTCAGTTACAATTACTAAATGTTTTAATACCGGTTTTGGCATATTTTGACCTTTTAGACAAATTTCTTATTTGCTTTAAGCAAAATATCTTGTATGGTCTATTTGTTATTAGGAAAAAGACAATGCCATAACTTTGCAAACGTTTATGTAGTAATTTTCAATCGGTGAGCGGTTATTTCCTGATATGAATTTCTATTCAGACAGTAGACTTTGTTAGGAGTCGTGTTTGTACGTCAGACCTGGGCAGGTTGCACTTGTCACAAAATGGTCATGCCATATTTTGCTCTAAATAAAGGCGTGAAATGCATTTTTATAATTTTCATCTTTTAACTCACACGTATATTTCTTGTTTTCCCCTTTTTTCTGGTGGAACCTGAAGTTCTAGCTATCCACCCGAAATCTATTATTGAAAGCGTATACAGATAAAATGTAAATATTACCTTGTTTTATAATTCTATATTATTTGTTGAGAAGAACTAGTATATAGGAAATTAAGAATTAGATTTCTCGTTACAACACTTTCCATTCTGAAAAAAAGAAAAAATATTCCTCTCTGCGAGGCTAGATAAGAAATGCATGACAGAGTTCGAACCAAGTTAAAAAAATAATGAACCATAAATGCTGGGCTTAAGTATGCTTGTTGGTTGCTTTAACAATGATATGATGCCAGGTAACCACAAGGAATTACTACACAAATTGTTAGCTCTGGTGGCCGGTCATACCGCGTGAGGCAAAATAGAGCAGTGTAAGATTTTGGAGCCGCAGCGTGAAGATTTCGAAGTAAATCGCCTCTGAATTTGCCAGGTTTAAGTTAAAACCTAGGCAGGCTGGATCGTCGTCAATGCGTTTGTATACGACCAAAGGAACTAGAGTGAGTGCTCGACGTTGTGGTCATGATATTTGTAGAGTGGTCTTTGTGAAATTGATGAAGTTGAGATATGCATTGAAAGTGGCCTGTACCATGATATGAAGCTGATAACTACTTAGTGTTGCTACACGAAAGCGTTAGCTCCAAGTAGCTGGTCATACCAAAATAGGCAGTGTGATGTCA
>JAQBSW010015245.1:0-10157 GCA_029291075.1 Eudiplozoon nipponicum | reverse complement strand
ACCAGAAGGATAAACCAAAGGCAGCATGAACGGAAAGTATAATCTCATGCACATTCGTTTCGTGCTTACTGGCGACTCATCAGTAGGAGCCGGTATTACGCCCTTTAACCACTATATATTTGGTAGAAGAATGTGGAATAATAGGACGGTACAATCTCCTAGACGAATGTGTAAACCTGTAATAGTGAAGCTAACATAATCTAAAGTCAACGACAATACGACTTCAATGCTAACTCACACTATATAATATATATACCGAGTCTGTAAAGGATACTAACACTATGGCCATTGTGTTAGTAACTGATACCTTTTTTGAAATCGATGAGTACCGGATACTAACACTATGGTTTCCGAGTCGGTACATGATACCAACCTGATGGATATAAATTTATGCTAAAGTTCACCCAAATTGAGAATTACAACAATTTCCGAACACCTGTTGCTCCAGTTAAACCATACACTCTGGCCTTCATCGATATCAGTTATCACATTTCGCGGTAAGCATGACATCATTCAATTCAATATATTACAGTTAAATACTGTTTGTTGCGAAGAACTAATATATATGCAAGTATGTATTAGGTTTTGCGAACCTAGTAACAAATTAGTTCAGTTGTGACCAGAAGGATAAACCAAAGGCAGCATGAACGGAAAGTATAATCTCATGCACATTCGTTTCGTGCTTACTGGCGACTCATCAGTAGGAGCCGGTATTGCTCCCTTTAACCACTATATTTGGGTAGAAGAATGGGGAATAATAGGACGGTACAATCTCCTAGACGAATGTGTAAACCTGTAATAGTGAAGCTAACATAATCTAAAGTCAACGACAATACGACTTCAATGCTAACTCACACTATATAATATATATACCGAGTCTGTAAAGGATACTAACACTATGGCTATTGTGTTAGTAACTGATACCTTTTTTGAAATCGATGAGTACCGGATACTAACACTATGGTTTCCGAGTCGGTACATGATACCAACCTGATGGATATAAATTTATGCTAAAGTTCACCCAAATTGAGAATTACAACAATTTCCGAACACCTGTTACTCCAGTTAAACCATACACTCTGGCCTTCATCGATATCAGTTATCACATTTCGCGGTAAGCATGACATCATTCAATTCAATATATTACAGTTAAATACTGTTTGTTGCGAAGAACTAATATATATGCAAGTATGTATTAGGTTTTGCGAACCTAGTAACAAATTAGTTCAGTTGTGACCAGAAGGATAAACCAAAGGCAGCATGAACGGAAAGTATAATCTCATGCACATTCGTTTCGTGCTTACTGGCGACTCATCAGTAGGAGCCGGTATTACGCCCTTTAACCACCATATATTTGGTAGAAGAATGTGGAATAATAGGACGGTACAATCTCCTAGACGAATGTGTAAACCTGTAATAGTGAAGCTAACATAATCTAAAGTCAACGACAATACGACTTCAATGCTAACTCACACTATATAATATATATACCGAGTCTGTAAAGGATACTAACACTATGGCCATTGTGTTAGTAACTGATACCTTTTTTGAAATCGATGAGTACCGGATACTAACACTATGGTTTCCGAGTCGGTACATGATACCAACCTGATGGATATAAATTTATGCTAAAGTTCACCCAAATTGAGAATTACAACAATTTCCGAACACCTGTTACTCCAGTTAAACCATACACTCTGGCCTTCATCGATATCAGTTATCACATTTCGCGGTAAGCATGACATCATTCAATTCAATATATTACAGTTAAATACTGTTTGTTGCGAAGAACTAATATATATGCAAGTATGTATTAGGTTTTGCGAACCTAGTAACAAATTAGTTCAGTTGTGACCAGAAGGATAAACCAAAGGCAGCATGAACGGAAAGTATAATCTCATGCACATTCGTTTCGTGCTTACTGGCGACTCATCAGTAGGAGCCGGTATTACGCCCTTTAACCACTATATATTTGGTAGAAGAATGTGGAATAATAGGACGGTACAATCTCCTAGACGAATGTGTAAACCTGTAATAGTGAAGCTAACATAATCTGAAGTCAACGACAATACGACTTCAATGCTAACTCACACTATATAATATATATACCGAGTCTGTAAAGGATACTAACACTATGGCTATTGTGTTAGTAACTGATACCTTTTTTGAAATCGATGAGTACCGGATACTAACACTATGGTTTCCGAGTCGGTACATGATACCAACCTGATGGATATAAATTTATGCTAAAGTTCACCCAAATTGAGAATTACAACAATTTCCGAACACCTGTTACTCCAGTTAAACCATACACTCTGGCCTTCATCGATATCAGTTATCACATTTCGCGGTAAGCATGACATCATTCAATTCAATATATTACAGTTAAATACTGTTTGTTGCGAAGAACTAATATATATGCAAGTATGTATTAGGTTTTGCGAACCTAGTAACAAATTAGTTCAGTTGTGACCAGAAGGATAAACCAAAGGCAGCATGAACGGAAAGTATAATCTCATGCACATTCGTTTCGTGCTTACTGGCGACTCATCAGTAGGAGCCGGTATTACGCCCTTTAACCACTATATATTTGGTAGAAGAATGTGGAATAATAGGACGGTACAATCTCCTAGACGAATGTGTTAAACCTGTAATAGTGAAGCTAACATAATCTGAAGTCAACGACAATGCGACTTCAATGCTAACTCACACTATATAATATATATACCGAGTCTGTAAAGGATACTAACACTATGGCTATTGTGTTAGTAACTCTATAACTTTTTTGAACTCGATGCGTACCGGATACTAACACTATGGTTTCCGAGTCGGTACATGATACCAACCTGATGGATATAAATTTATGCTAAAGTTCACCCAAATTGAGAATTACAACAATTTCCGAACACCTGTTACTCCAGTTAAACCATACACTCTGGCCTTCATCGATATCAGTTATCACATTTCGCGGTAAGCATGACATCATTCAATTCAATATATTACAGTTAAATACTGTTTGCTTGCGAAGAACTAATATATATGCAAGTATGTATTAGGTTTTGCGAACCTAGTAACAAATTAGTTCAGTTGTGACCAGAAGGATAAACCAAAGGCAGCATGAACGGAAAGTATAATCTCATGCACATTCGTTTCGTGCTTACTGGCGACTCATCAGTAGGAGCCGGTATTACGCCCTTTAACCACTATATATTTGGTAGAAGAATGTGGAATAATAGGACGGTACAATCTCCTAGACGAATGTGTAAACCTGTAATAGTGAAGCTAACATAATCTGAAGTCAACGACAATACGACTTCAATGCTAACTCACACTATATAATATATATACCGAGTCTGTAAAGGATACTAACACTATGGCTATTGTGTTAGTAACGGATACCTTTTTTGAAATCGATGAGTACCGGATACTAACACTATGGTTTCCGTGTCGGTACATGATACCAACCTGATGGATATAAATTTATGCTAAAGTTCACCCAAATTGAGAATTACAACAATTTCCGAACACCTGTTACTCCAGTTAAACCATACACTCTGGCCTTCATCGATATCAGTTATCACATTTCGCGGTAAGCATGACATCACTCAATTCAATATATTACAGATAAATACTGTTTGTTGCGAAGAACTAGTAAATATGCAAGCATGTATTAGGTTTTGCGAACCTAGTAACAAATTATTTCAGTTGTGACCAGAAGGATAAACCAAAGGCAGCATAAACGGGAAGTATAATCTCATGCACATTCGTTTCGTGCTAACTGGCGACTCATCAGTAGGAGCCGGTGTTACGCCCATTAACCACTATATATTTGGTAGAAGAATGTGGAATAATAGGACGGTACAATCTCCTAGACGAATGTGTAAACCTGTAATAGTGAAGCTAACATCATCTAAAGTCAACGACAATGCGACTTGAATGCTAACTCACACTATATAATATATATACCGAGTCTGTAAAGGATACTAACACTATGGCTATTGTGTTAGTAACTGATACCTTTTTTGAACTCGATGAGTACCGGATACTAACACTATGGTTTCCGAGTCGGTACATGATACCAACCTGATGGATATAAATTTATGCTAAAGTTCACCCAAATTGAGAATTACAACAATTTCCGAACACCTGTTACTCCAGTTAAACCATACACTCTGGCCTTCATCGATATCAGTTATCACATTTCGCGGTAAGCATGACATCATTCAATTCAATATATTACAGTTAAATACTGTTTGTTGCGAAGAACTAATATATATGCAAGTATGTATTAGGTTTTGCGAACCTAGTAACAAATTAGTTCAGTTGTGACCAGAAGGATAAACCAAAGGCAGCATGAACGGAAAGTATAATCTCATGCACATTCGTTTCGTGCTTACTGGCGACTCATCAGTAGGAGCCGGTATTACGCCCTTTAACCACTATATATTTGGTAGAAGAATGTGGAATAATAGGACGGTACAATCTCCTAGACGAATGTGTAAACCTGTAATAGTGAAGCTAACATAATCTAAAGTCAACGACAATGCGACTTCAATGCTAACTCACACTATATAATATATATACCGAGTCTGTAAAGGATACTAACACTATGGCTATTGTGTTAGTAACTGATACCTTTTTTGAAATCGATGAGTACCGGATACTAACACTATGGTTTCCGAGTCGGTACATGATACCAACCTGATGGATATAAATTTATGCTAAAGTTCACCCAAATTGAGAATTACAACAATTTCCGAACACCTGTTACTCCAGTTAAACCATACACTCTGGCCTTCATCGATATCAGTTATCACATTTCGCGGTAAGCATGACATCATTCAATTCAATATATTACAGTTAAATACTGTTTGTTGCGAAGAACTAATATATATGCAAGTATGTATTAGGTTTTGCGAACCTAGTAACAAATTAGTTCAGTTGTGACCAGAAGGATAAACCAAAGGCAGCATGAACGGAAAGTATAATCTCATGCACATTCGTTTCGTGCTTACTGGCGACTCATCAGTAGGAGCCGGTATTACGCCCTTTAACCACTATATATTTGGTAGAAGAATGTGGAATAATAGGACGGTACAATCTCCTAGACGAATGTGTAAACCTGTAATAGTGAAGCTAACATAATCTGAAGTCAACGACAATACGACTTCAATGCTAACTCACACTATATAATATATATACCGAGTCTGTAAAGGATACTAACACTATGGCCATTGTGTTAGTAACTGATACCTTTTTTGAAATCGATGAGTACCGGATACTAACACTATGGTTTCCGAGTCGGTACATGATACCAACCTGATGGATATAAATTTATGCTAAAGTTCACCCAAATTGAGAATTACAACAATTTCCGAACACCTGTTACTCCAGTTAAACCATACACTCTGGCCTTCATCGATATCAGTTATCACATTTCGCGGTAAGCATGACATCATTCAATTCAATATATTACAGTTAAATACTGTTTGTTGCGAAGAACTAATATATATGCAAGTATGTATTAGGTTTTGCGAACCTAGTAACAAATTAGTTCAGTTGTGACCAGAAGGATAAACCAAAGGCAGCATGAACGGAAAGTATAATCTCATGCACATTCGTTTCGTGCTTACTGGCGACTCATCAGTAGGAGCCGGTATTACGCCCTTTAACCACTATATATTTGGTAGAAGAATGTGGAATAATAGGACGGTACAATCTCCTAGACGAATGTGTAAACCTGTAATAGTGAAGCTAACATAATCTAAAGTCAACGACAATGCGACTTCAATGCTAACTCACACTATATAATATATATACCGAGTCTGTAAAGGATACTAACACTATGGCTATTGTGTTAGTAACTGATACCTTTTTTGAAATCGATGAGTACCGGATACTAACACTATGGTTTCCGAGTCGGTACATGATACCAACCTGATGGATATAAATTTATGCTAAAGTTCACCCAAATTGAGAATTACAACAATTTCCGAACACCTGTTACTCCAGTTAAACCATACACTCTGGCCTTCATCGATATCAGTTATCACATTTCGCGGTAAGCATGACATCATTCAATTCAATATATTACAGTTAAATACTGTTTGTTGCGAAGAACTAATATATATGCAAGTATGTATTAGGTTTTGCGAACCTAGTAACAAATTAGTTCAGTTGTGACCAGAAGGATAAACCAAAGGCAGCATGAACGGAAAGTATAATCTCATGCACATTCGTTTCGTGCTTACTGGCGACTCATCAGTAGGAGCCGGTATTACGCCCTTTAACCACTATATATTTGGTAGAAGAATGTGGAATAATAGGACGGTACAATCTCCTAGACGAATGTGTAAACCTGTAATAGTGAAGCTAACATAATCTAAAGTCAACGACAATGCGACTTCAATGCTAACTCACACTATATAATATATATACCGAGTCTGTAAAGGATACTAACACTATGGCTATTGTGTTAGTAACTGATACCTTTTTTGAAATCGATGAGTACCGGATACTAACACTATGGTTTCCGAGTCGGTACATGATACCAACCTGATGGATATAAATTTATGCTAAAGTTCACCCAAATTGAGAATTACAACAATTTCCGAACACCTGTTACTCCAGTTAAACCATACACTCTGGCCTTCATCGATATCAGTTATCACATTTCGCGGTAAGCATGACATCATTCAATTCAATATATTACAGTTAAATACTGTTTGTTGCGAAGAACTAATATATATGCAAGTATGTATTAGGTTTTGCGAACCTAGTAACAAATTAGTTCAGTTGTGACCAGAAGGATAAACCAAAGGCAGCATGAACGGAAAGTATAATCTCATGCACATTCGTTTCGTGCTTACTGGCGACTCATCAGTAGGAGCCGGTATTACGCCCTTTAACCACTATATATTTGGTAGAAGAATGTGGAATAATAGGACGGTACAATCTCCTAGACGAATGTGTAAACCTGTAATAGTGAAGCTAACATAATCTGAAGTCAACGACAATACGACTTCAATGCTAACTCACACTATATAATATATATACCGAGTCTGTAAAGGATACTAACACTATGGCCATTGTGTTAGTAACTGATACCTTTTTTGAAATCGATGAGTACCGGATACTAACACTATGGTTTCCGAGTCGGTACATGATACCAACCTGATGGATATAAATTTATGCTAAAGTTCACCCAAATTGAGAATTACAACAATTTCCGAACACCTGTTACTCCAGTTAAACCATACACTCTGGCCTTCATCGATATCAGTTATCACATTTCGCGGTAAGCATGACATCATTCAATTCAATATATTACAGTTAAATACTGTTTGTTGCGAAGAACTAATATATATGCAAGTATGTATTAGGTTTTGCGAACCTAGTAACAAATTAGTTCAGTTGTGACCAGAAGGATAAACCAAAGGCAGCATGAACGGAAAGTATAATCTCATGCACATTCGTTTCGTGCTTACTGGCGACTCATCAGTAGGAGCCGGTATTACGCCCTTTAACCACTATATATTTGGTAGAAGAATGTGGAATAATAGGACGGTACAATCTCCTAGACGAATGTGTAAACCTGTAATAGTGAAGCTAACATAATCTAAAGTCAACGACAATGCGACTTCAATGCTAACTCACACTATATAATATATATACCGAGTCTGTAAAGGATACTAACACTATGGCTATTGTGTTAGTAACTGATACCTTTTTGAAATCGATGAGTACCGGATACTAACACTATGGTTTCCGAGTCGGTACATGATACCAACCTGATGGATATAAATTTATGCTAAAGTTCACCCAAATTGAGAATTACAACAATTTCCGAACACCTGTTACTCCAGTTAAACCATACACTCTGGCCTTCATCGATATCAGTTATCACATTTCGCGGTAAGCATGACATCATTCAATTCAATATATTACAGTTAAATACTGTTTGTTGCGAAGAGCTAATATATATGCAAGTATGTATTAGGTTTTGCGAACCTAGTAACAAATTAGTTCAGTTGTGACCAGAAGGATAAACCAAAGGCAGCATGAACGGAAAGTATAATCTCATGCACATTCGTTTCGTGCTTACTGGCGACTCATCAGTAGGAGCCGGTATTACGCCCTTTAACCACTATATATTTGGTAGAAGAATGTGGAATAATAGGACGGTACAATCTCCTAGACGAATGTGTAAACCTGTAATAGTGAAGCTAACATAATCTAAAGTCAACGACAATACGACTTCAATGCTAACTCACACTATATAATATATATACCGAGTCTGTAAAGGATACTAACACTATGGCTATTGTGTTAGTAACTGATACCTTTTTTGAAATCGATGAGTACCGGATACTAACACTATGGTTTCCGAGTCGGTACATGATACCAACCTGATGGATATAAATTTATGCTAAAGTTCACCCAAATTGAGAATTACAACAATTTCCGAACACCTGTTACTCCAGTTAAACCATACACTCTGGCCTTCATCGATATCAGTTATCACATTTCGCGGTAAGCATGACATCATTCAATTCAATATATTACAGTTAAATACTGTTTGTTGCGAAGAACTAATATATATGCAAGTATGTATTAGGTTTTGCGAACCTGGTAACAAATTAGTTCAGTTGTGACCAGAAGGATAAACCAAAGGCAGCATGAACGGAAAGTATAATCTCATGCACATTCGTTTCGTGCTTACTCGCGACTCATCAGTGGGAGCCGGTATTACGCCCTTTAACCAATATATATTTGGTAGAAGAATGCGGAATAATAGGAAGGTACAACCACGTAGACGAATGTGTAAACCTGTAACAGTTTAGCTAACATAATCTAAAGTCAACGACAATGCGACTTTAATGCTAACTTACTCTATATAATATATATACCGAGTCTGTAAAGGATACTAACATTACGACTATTGTGTTAGTAACTGATACCTCTTTGAAATCGATGAGTACCGAATACTAACACTATGGGTTCCGAGTCGGTACATGATACCAAACTGATTGATATAAATTTATGCTAAAGTTCACCCAAATTGAGAATTGCAATAATTTTCGAACACCTTTTACTACAGTTGAACCATACACTCTAGCCTTCATCGATATCAGTTATCACATTTCGCGGTAAGAATGACAACATTCGATTCAATATATAACAGTATTTAACGTTAATTAATGTTCGTGACTGCATAGAAATTGTGCAGCCGACATTTCCAGTCAAGTTCAATGTATGCAAGACTGCTAGAGGTGAGAGCCGCATATCTAAATTTGATTTCCATATATATTCAATGCGGTTTCATCATCGATAGTCAGTTTTAAATCGTACTCTGATGATGACAATGGAAGGACAAAACGCGTCAGTGCGTTGCAGCTGGTGGTAGTTTTGTTATGTTGTTCGACGACTGGTTAAATACAATGGGACTGGTGTTTACTTCGAGCTCGCAAACTTGATTAAAAGAATTTTTACCACCACACGCGCAATCAATTATTGTTTAAATTGTATTGCCTATATATGCATATGTGGCGAAAGCTGCAAACAATTAATGTTCATAAGTATGTATTAGGTTTTGCGAACCTGGTAACAAATTAGTTCAGTTGTGACCAGAAGGATAAACCGAAGGCAGCATGAACGGAATGTATAATCTCATGCACATTCGTTTCGTGCTTACTGGCGACTCATCAGTGGGAGCCGGTATTATGCCCTTTAACCAGTATATATTTGGTAGAAGAATGTAGAATAATAGGACGGCACAACCACCTAGACGAATGTGTAAACCTGTAATAGTGCAGCTAACATAATCTAAAGTCAACGACAATGCGACTTCAATGCTAACTCACTCTATATAATATATATACCGAGTCTGTAAAGGATACTAACACTATGGCTATTGTGTTAGTAACTGATACCTCTTTGAAATGGATGAGTACCGAATACTAACACTATGGGTTCCGAGTCGGTACATGATACCAAACTGGTTGATATAAATTTATGCTAAAGTTCACCCAAATTTAGAATTGCAACAATTTTTGAACACCTTTTAATACAGTTAAACCAAACACTGTGACCTTCATCGATATCAGTTATCATATTTCGCGGTAAGAATGACATCATTCGATTCAATATATAACAGT
>JAQBSW010015244.1:0-10159 GCA_029291075.1 Eudiplozoon nipponicum | reverse complement strand
AGACGTGGGAGCTGACTAGGCAGGCGTAGATCCATGCCATACAAGAGTTGTGACGCAGACGTTTTAATGGATTCTCGAGTACGAGAACGCATGGCCAGCAGAACTAAAGGTAGTGCATCGACCCAGTTGCCATTAATGGACGAGGATGCTAAAGCTGCTTTGAGTTCCCTATGCATTCTCTCTACCATGCCATTAGCTTGGGGATGGTAGGCAGTCGTCTGGCGTAAGATGCATCCCATGTACCGCAAGGTGGTTTTGAAACGATCAGATGAGAAGCAAGTGCCTCTGTCCGTGATGACCTCATTGGGAACACCGTAATTGGATATCCATGCAGAGATAAAACCGTTAGTTACTTCGTCTGCAGAAATGGTGCCAAGAGGTAATGCCGCAGGCCACCGTGTAAATCTATCGATCATAGTTAGAAGGTAGCTGAAACCTTGAACCTTTGTCAGATGAACTATGTCGATGTGGACGATGGCTAGGCGAGAAGTAGACCGAAAATGTTGCAACTTAGAACGAGTGTGTCGTGTGATCTTGTTTTTCTGACAAATTGCACACTCTGAGACCCATCGTTTAACATTCTGCCTAAGTCTGTGACCCCAGAAACGATCTGTAAGAAGTCGGACAGTCGCTTGGCTTCCTGGGTGAGAAATTGAGTGAATTGAATCGAAAACCTTCCTCTGAAGGCTGGTCGGCAGAACTGGCTTGTTGGGCTGCGTACCCGTGAAGTAAACAATTGGTAAGCCTTCCCACAGACGGCATATGAACTTGGTTGGGTGACGGGCTATTGATCTTTGAATGTGAATGTCACCGCGTTGTTCAGTTCGCAGGAGAGTTGGCGTTAGTGCAGGTTCACTGAGTGCCACGGAGTTGACAGTGAATGGTGACGGTGAAGGTGGTTGTAGAGAGACGTCTGGCCTAGACAGGGCATCTGCAATGAAGTTCTGTTTGCCCTTGACGTGAAAGACGTCAAATTGCCATTCGCTTAGACGAGAAAGCTGTCTTTCCACTCTGGCAGGGTACTTGGCGATAGATGAAGTTGCGTTTCGAAGTGCGCTAACTAGTGGTGCATGATCTGTGAAAACAACAAATCTGCTACTGCCAATGATGCTGATAAAATGGCGCACTGCGTCGTGGATGGCGAGAAGTTCTCGGCCGAAAGTGTCGTACCTCGTTTCTACTGGTTGGAGAGTACGCGAGTAGAAACTGATAGGCTTCCGAACTCCGTCGATCTCTTGTTCCAAAGTGGCTCCAATAGCGAATTCAGAAGCATCTGTCGTGAGTAGAAATGGCTTTTCGAAATCTGGATGCGTTAGCATTGTGGCATTTGCTAACGAGTTGATGGCAAGTCGAAGTAATTCCTCGTCTTCGGATGACCAAGCAATGATGGAATTCTTGCTAAGTCCTTTTCGGTTCCGCAGGTGCCTGCACAAAGGATAAAGTTGTTTTGAAAGGCCTGGAAGGAACTTGCGATAATAGTTTAGTACTCCCAGGATTTTCTGCAAATCGCTCAAAGTCCTTGGTGACTTGATATTCTTGATTGAATTCGTCTTTGACGGCAACGGTTGAATACCTTGGGCCGTGATACGATGCCCTAAGAAGTCGACGGATGAAGTTGCAATCTGCGTCTTGTCACAGTTGATCTTGAGTCCGTGGTTGGATAAGCGCGAGAGGACATTTCGTAGATGTTTCGCATGAGATTCTAGATCTGGACTGAATACCATAATGTCATCGAGATATGACATACAATAAGCAGAGTCGTCGCGAAGTATGTTGTCCATGAATCTTTGAAATGTCTGTGTAGCACACTTAAGTCCAAAAGGCATGTAAAGGTATTCGAAAAGGCCAAATGGAGTGATGACAGCAGTTTTCTCGATATCCTCTGGTGCTACCGGGATGTGATGGTAGGCTTGTCTAAGGTCAATTACTGAGAAGAAATTGCTGCCGTTGAGTTTTTCAAGTAATGTGTTGATATTTGGAATAGGATATGCATCAGATTTTGTCACTGAATTTAGCTTACGGTAGTCTCCACAGGCTCTGTACGATCCGTTTGATTTTGAGACTAAGTGCAGTGGTGACGCCCATGAACTTTTTGATGGTCTGATGATTCCCTCTTCCAAAAGCCTTGAGAATTCTTCTTGGGCAGCTTTCAGCTTAGCAGGAGCCAGTGGTCGCTTCTTGAGTGCAATAGGTTGTCCTTCTGTGACGATATGATGCATCGTGTTGGAGACTCGCAGATCGGATTTGTTAAGATCGAAAAGCGATTTGTATTTTCGAAGAGCTGCTGATATCTCTGCTGAATGATGCACTGGGGTTGGTTGAATGACCTGTAACTCCAAACGCTCGGAGGCAAGTGTCCAAAAGCTTTGTTCAAGTCCGGTGGAGGGGTCGATGATCTTTTGATTGGCAAGATCAACAATGAGCCGAAATTTTAGAAGGAAATCAAGGCCTATTATATTATGTGAGACCTTGGCAATGATGAAGTTGTGGGAAAATTCACGTCGTAGACCTATGTTGAGTGTGCGGTATTGGCAGCCATAAGTTGGTATGGGCTCGCCTGTAGCTGTTGCGAGAAGAACGCCTAGCGACATCTCGGCCATTGAATCACCTTTGAGAACTGAGACTGCCGCACCTGTGTCTACGATGTACTCTTCGCCAGTTTTGAAATCAAGAAGGTGCAGAAGTTCGTTTGGCTGTTTGGCCGGGTCATGCAAACAAGTAGGCTGGTGATAGCGACCGGCATTGTCTGTTTGGTTCTCTATGTGAAAAATTCGGCGTGGACGAAAAGAGTCGACAGGGATGTCGGATTGTAGTTGGCTTCTTCCCTGTAGCGCCGTTGATGCCGTTGATGTGCAGAAAGTACGGTCTTCTACTTCCTGCGCCAGACGTTTCCCGATACTGATGCACCCTTGTGCCTGCGGTCTGTTGTCCTCTCCGTCAGCTGTGGAAATTGACACTCATTCGGAAATTCTTCGGAACGACAAAGACAAACTTGGCAAGCATAAAAAACTTCTGGTGGTTATAACACCAGTTCTTTGGAGCATATTTATTAAATGATTGCGGAGATCTCGATCGCCGCCTACCATTATAATTTGACTTGGAAACGAATTTTGGTCGAGCATTCACATGATTTATCTCCGATTTGGTAATGGCCAATCCTTCTAGAACTTTGGCCATGTTCGCCACTGTTCTCTCTAAGGAGGAGATTCTATCATCTTGCGGGGGTGAAGAAAAGGATGATGGATTCACTTTGGGTTCCAAAACCCTATATTCTAACTCACATCTCTCAGATAAGTCATCTATAGAGAGAGTGTTGGGGAGCTGTCTGGCAAAGAGTTTTAATGTTTGGGGAAGATTGTTAATAAAAACAACCTTAGCCTCATGGTCAGAAATGTTGGTTTTATACCAACGTTTCCGTAATTCCCTCAGTATTTCTATGGGGCCAAGATTTGGCATATCTAACTGCGCATATTTGTTTATTATCTGCTCAGTTTCCGTGGGTCCAAGCAAGGATTCTACCTCGTTTTGTAGGCCCAAAATGGGATTAGGTAGCTTCCTAATGGCCTCAAGCTTAGGATAAATCCGTCGCTGCAATTCAGAAGGTAGTTTAGCAAAAACCTTTGACAGTTTTTGATGACTGTCATAATCAGGAAACGGGGAGAAAGCGGAGTCTACGCGCATAAAAAATAACTCACTATCTCCATCCCAAACAGGAACATCAATATCTAAAATTGGACCTGACATTTTAACAATCTTACGGGATCTTAAAAGCATAAATTTATAAGCAATATGAAAATGTATATATAAATGTATAAATATATAACGAAACGCTTACCCACAAACAGCTTCCACTGTTGCTTGATATTGTCCAGTACAAAAGGAAAAAACGAACAGAGGCCCCGATGGCCTTTGATGACAATGTATTATTATTTCAACACAGAACAGCGTCACTCCTTCCAAAAATTGAAATTGTCCCACAAACAGCTTCCACTGTTGCTTGATATTGTCCAGTACAAAAGGAAAAAACGAACAGAGGCCCCGATGGCCTTTGATGACAATGTATTATTATTTCAACACAGAACAGCGTCACTCCTTCCAAAAATTGAAATTGTCCTGTAGGGAAGACGAACAGAGGCCCCGTTGGCCTTTAGTGCCAATGAATTATTATTTTCAACAGCAAGAATAACACACTGCTTCCAAAATTTGAAATTTTCCTTTAGGGAAGACGAACAGAGGCCCCGTTGGCCTTTAGTGCCAATGAATTATTATTTTCAACAGCAAGAATAACACACTGCTTCCAAAATTTGAAATTTTCCTTTAGGGAAGAAGAACACCACAAATTCACGAATATATACCCAACAAAAATTCCCAGAAAAAAACAGGATCAGGGTAAAGAAAACGCAAATGTTAGTCGATTTATCCCAAACAAATGAAGAAGAAAGTCAATTTATTTATACCCAAAAAAAAATCAGATAAATAATCAATATCCTGGCGCGGTCGCCAATTTTGTAAACGCCCCGGCTTCAAGTAAATGCCGTACGACGTTACAAACTCGGTTAAGGTGCTCTGAATAGAGATTAGTTACTGATATGGGGGCCCTTAAGAGGGCCGGGTAATGCGTTCTCTTGAAGTCTTCAGCGTTGAAGATGTCCTAGAGCCTTGGGTGGACTCTGGTTGATTTGTTGCTCCCGTGGTTGAGCTGTGATCGCGTTGTGGATGGTGTCCTGCAGGTCCTGCACTCAATTGGCTCGTCTCTCCGGTATCCCGCAACAAGATGAGTAGGTATTGACAGCCGACAGAGCGCACACGTATTGACAGCCGACAGAACGCACACGCGTGAAGCAGGTAGAAGGCAAATGCCACAACTGACTTGCATGGTAAATTACCGTGCTTAAATAGCATGCAATATGTGTACTTGCATACTATTGGTTAAACGTGGTTAAACGTGGTTAAACGGCAATTTGCTTTTTTCTCATTGGTGCAACGTAAATAAATTTGAATTTAATTTACGCAATATGTCGGCGATTGATTTGTGTCGTTACAACACTTTCCTCTCTGAAAAAAAAGAAAAAATATTCCTCTCTGCGAGGCTAGATAAGAAATGCATGACAGAGTTCGAACCAAGTTAAGCAAAAATATGATGAACCATAAGTGCTGGGCTTAAATATGCTTGTTGGTTGCTTCAACAATGATATGATGCCAGGTAACCACTAGGAATTGCTACACAAATTGTTAGCTCTAGTGGACGGTCATAGCACGTGAGGCAAAATAGAGCAGTGTAAGTTTTTGGAGCCGCAGCGTGAAGATTTCGAGGTAAATCGCCTCTGAATTTGCCAGGTTTAAGTTAAAACCTAAGCAGGTTGGATCGTTGTCAATGTGTTTGTATACGACCAAAGGAGCTAGAGTGCTCGACGTTGTGGTCATGACATTTGTAGAGTGGTCTTTGTGAAATAGATAAAGTTGAGATATGCATTGAAAGTGGCCTGTACCATGATATGAAGCTGATCACTACTTAGTGTTGCTACACGAAAGCGTTAGCTCTAAGTAGCTGGTCATACCAAAATAGGCAGTGTAATGTCATGTGTGAGAAATACATTATAATGTAAAATATATATACATTAAAATCAAAGGTAATTGCATAAAAATATGTACACGAACATTGCCTCAGAGATGGCATAATACCAAAGAACTGTTCAAAAATGCTACACAATTGTTAGCTAAGAACAGCTGGTTATGCCACGTGAGACAAATACTAAAAATTAACGTAAGGTTAAAAAAAATTTTATAGTTAAATGTTAATGTTTAAAAAAAATTAATTACGCGTTATACAAAGCAGGTTGAGATTGTGGGCAGACGGAGCCTGAGACGTGTGTAGAAGGTTGAACGCTCTCAGGATCAGGTGGTTCGATAAACGGTTTTAACCTGTCTATGCTTACTGATGTCGGTGTAGCGCCTTGCATAATGATGAAGTATTTTGGCTGTTTTAGTAAAATCGGGTAAGGACCGCGATACTTGGGTTGTAGTGGTGCAACAGCAGTATTGTTGCGAACGAGTACTCTCTTGCAGCTGTGGAGCTGTGGGTGAACGAAGACTGGACGAGGCGTGTGTCTCGGCTGCTGTTCGGACATGTTACCGAAATGAAGTCGAAGGCGGGTAGCTTCGTTTTGTGGGTCATCTTGTGCCGGTAGTAGACGTGGGAGCTGACTAGGCAGGCGTAGATCCATGCCATACAAGAGTTGTGACGCAGACGTTTTAATGGATTCTCGAGTACGAGAACGCATGGCCAGCAGAACTAAAGGTAGTGCATCGACCCAGTTGCCATTAATGGACGAGGATGCTAAAGCTGCTTTGAGTTCCCTATGCATTCTCTCTACCATGCCATTAGCTTGGGGATGGTAGGCAGTCGTCTGGCGTAAGATGCATCCCATGTACCGCAAGGTGGTTTTGAAACGATCAGATGAGAAGCAAGTGCCTCTGTCCGTGATGACCTCATTGGGAACACCGTAATTGGATATCCATGCAGAGATAAAACCGTTAGTTACTTCGTCTGCAGAAATGGTGCCAAGAGGTAATGCCGCAGGCCACCGTGTAAATCTATCGATCATAGTTAGAAGGTAGCTGAAACCTTGAACCTTTGTCAGATGAACTATGTCGATGTGGACGATGGCTAGGCGAGAAGTAGACCGAAAATGTTGCAACTTAGAACGAGTGTGTCGTGTGATCTTGTTTTTCTGACAAATTGCACACTCTGAGACCCATCGTTTAACATTCTGCCTAAGTCTGTGACCCCAGAAACGATCTGTAAGAAGTCGGACAGTCGCTTGGCTTCCTGGGTGAGAAATTGAGTGAATTGAATCGAAAACCTTTCTCTGAAGGCTGGTCGGCAGAACTGGCTTGTTGGGCTGCGTACCCGTGAAGTAAACAATTGGTAAGCCTTCCCACAGACGGCATATGAACTTGGTTGGGTGACGGGCTATTGATCTTTGAATGTGAATGTCACCGCGTTGTTCAGTTCGCAGGAGAGTTGGCGTTAGTGCAGGTTCACTGAGTGCCACGGAGTTGACAGTGAATGGTGACGGCGAAGGTGGTTGTAGAGAGACGTCTGGCCTAGACAGGGCATCTGCAATGAAGTTCTGTTTGCCCTTGACGTGAAAGACGTCAAATTGCCATTCGCTTAGACGAGAAAGCTGTCTTTCCACTCTGGCAGGGTACTTGGCGATAGATGAAGTTGCGTTTCGAAGTGCGCTAACTAGTGGTGCATGATCTGTGAAAACAACAAATCTGCTACTGCCAATGATGCTGATAAAATGGCGCACTGCGTCGTGGATGGCGAGAAGTTCTCGGCCGAAAGTGTCGTACCTCGTTTCTACTGGTTGGAGAGTACGCGAGTAGAAACTGATAGGCTTCCGAACTCCGTCGATCTCTTGTTCCAAAGTGGCTCCAATAGCGAATTCAGAAGCATCTGTCGTGAGTAGAAATGGCTTTTCAAAATCTGGATGCGTTAGCATTGTGGCATTTGCTAACGAGTTGATGGCAAGTCGAAGTAATTCCTCGTCTTCGGATGACCAAGCAATGATGGAATTCTTGCTAAGTCCTTTTCGGTTCCGCAGGTGCCTGCACAAAGGATAAAGTTGTTTTGAAAGGCCTGGAAGGAACTTGCGATAATAGTTTAGTACTCCCAGGATTTTCTGCAAATCGCTCAAAGTCCTTGGTGACTTGATATTCTTGATTGAATTCGTCTTTGACGGCAACGGTTGAATACCTTGGGCCGTGATACGATGCCCTAAGAAGTCGACGGATGAAGTTGCAATCTGCGTCTTGTCACAGTTGATCTTGAGTCCGTGGTTGGATAAGCGCGAGAGGACATTTCGTAGATGTTTCGCATGAGATTCTAGATCTGGACTGAATACCATAATGTCATCGAGATATGACATACAATAAGCAGAGTCGTCGCGAAGTATGTTGTCCATGAATCTTTGAAATGTCTGTGTAGCACACTTAAGTCCAAAAGGCATGTAAAGGTATTCGAAAAGGCCAAATGGAGTGATGACAGCAGTTTTCTCGATATCCTCTGGTGCTACCGGGATGTGATGGTAGGCTTGTCTAAGGTCAATTACTGAGAAGAAATTGCTGCCGTTGAGTTTTTCAAGTAATGTGTTGATATTTGGAATAGGATATGCATCAGATTTTGTCACTGAATTTAGCTTACGGTAGTCTCCACAGGCTCTGTACGATCCGTTTGATTTTGAGACTAAGTGCAGTGGTGACGCCCATGAACTTTTCGATGGTCTGATGATTCCCTCTTCCAAAAGCCTTGAGAATTCTTCTTGGGCAGCTTTCAGCTTAGCAGGAGCCAGTGGTCGCTTCTTGAGTGCAATAGGTTGTCCTTCTGTGACGATATGATGCATCGTGTTGGAGACTCGCAGATCGGATTTGTTAAGATCGAAAAGCGATTTGTATTTTCGAAGAGCTGCTGATATCTCTGCTGAATGATGCACTGGGGTTGGTTGAATGACCTGTAACTCCAAACGCTCGGAGGCAAGTGTCCAAAAGCTTTGTTCAAGTCCGGTGGAGGGGTCGATGATCTTTTGATTGGCAAGATCAACAATGAGCCGAAATTTTAGAAGGAAATCAAGGCCTATTATATTATGTGAGACCTTGGCAATGATGAAGTTGTGGGAAAATTCACGTCGTAGACCTATGTTGAGTGTGCGGTATTGGCAGCCATAAGTTGGTATGGGCTCGCCTGTAGCTGTTGCGAGAAGAACGCCTAGCGACATCTCGGCCATTGAATCACCTTTGAGAACTGAGACTGCCGCACCTGTGTCTACGATGTACTCTTCGCCAGTTTTGAAATCAAGAAGGTGCAGAAGTTCGTTTGGCTGTTTGGCCGGGTCATGCAAACAAGTAGGCTGGTGATAGCGACCGGCATTGTCTGTTTGGTTCTCTATGTGAAAAATTCGGCGTGGACGAAAAGAGTCGACAGGGATGTCGGATTGTAGTTGGCTTCTTCCCTGTAGCGCCGTTGATGCCGTTGATGTGCAGAAAGTACGGTCTTCTACTTCCTGCGCCAGACGTTTCCCGATACTGATGCACCCTTGTGCCTGCGGTCTGTTGTCCTCTCCGTCAGCTGTGGAAATTGACACTCATTCGGAAATTCTTCGGAACGACAAAGACAAACTTGGCAAGCATAAAAAACTTCTGGTGGTTATAACACCAGTTCTTTGGAGCATATTTATTAAATGATTGCGGAGATCTCGATCGCCGCCTACCATTATAATTTGACTTGGAAACGAATTTTGGTCGAGCATTCACATGATTTATCTCCGATTTGGTAATGGCCAATCCTTCTAGAACTTTGGCCATGTTCGCCACTGTTCTCTCTAAGGAGGAGATTCTATCATCTTGCGGGGGTGAAGAAAAGGATGATGGATTCACTTTGGGTTCCAAAACCCTATATTCTAACTCACATCTCTCAGATAAGTCATCTATAGAGAGAGTGTTGGGGAGCTGTCTGGCAAAGAGTTTTAATGTTTGGGGAAGATTGTTAATAAAAACAACCTTAGCCTCATGGTCAGAAATGTTGGTTTTATACCAACGTTTCCGTAATTCCCTCAGTATTTCTATGGGGCCAAGATTTGGCATATCTAACTGCGCATATTTGTTTATTATCTGCTCAGTTTCCGTGGGTCCAAGCAAGGATTCTACCTCGTTTTGTAGGCCCAAAATGGGATTAGGTAGCTTCCTAATGGCCTCAAGCTTAGGATAAATCCGTCGCTGCAATTCAGAAGGTAGTTTAGCAAAAACCTTTGACAGTTTTTGATGACTGTCATAATCAGGAAACGGGGAGAAAGCGGAGTCTACGCGCATAAAAAATAACTCACTATCTCCATCCCAAACAGGAACATCAATATCTAAAATTGGACCTGACATTTTAACAATCTTACGGGATCTTAAAAGCATAAATTTATAAGCAATATGAAAATGTATATATAAATGTATAAATATATAACGAAACGCTTACCCACAAACAGCTTCCACTGTTGCTTGATATTGTCCAGTACAAAAGGAAAAAACGAACAGAGGCCCCGATGGCCTTTGATGACAATGTATTATTATTTCAACACAGAACAGCGTCACTCCTTCCAAAAATTGAAAT
>JAQBSW010015243.1:0-10160 GCA_029291075.1 Eudiplozoon nipponicum | reverse complement strand
GTGTTAGTAACCGATACCTTTTTGAAATCGATGAGTACCGGATACTAACTCTATGACCATAGTGTTAGTAACCGATACCTTTTTGAAATCGATGAGTACCGGATACTAACTCTATGACCATAGTGTTAGTAACCGATACCTTTTTTGAAATCGATGAGTACCGGATACTAACTCTATGACCATAGTGTTAGTAACCGATACCTTTTTTGAAATCGATGAGTACCGGATACTAACTCTATGACCATAGTGTTAGTAACCGATACCTTTTTTGAAATCGATGAGTACCGGATACTAACTCTATGACCATAGTGTTAGTAACCGATACCTTTTTTGAAATCGATGAGTACCGGATACTAACTCTATGACCATAGTGTTAGTAACCGATACCTTTTTTGAAATCGATGAGTACCGGATACTAACTCTATGACCATAGTGTTAGTAACCGATACCTTTTTTGAAATCGATGAGTACCGGATACTAACTCTATGACCATAGTGTTAGTAACCGATACCTTTTTTGAAATCGATGAGTACCGGATACTAACTCTATGACCATAGTGTTAGTAACCGATACCTTTTTTGAAATCGATGAGTACCGGATACTAACTCTATGACCATAGTGTTAGTAACCGATACCTTTTTTGAAATCGATGAGTACCGGATACTAACTCTATGACCATAGTGTTAGTAACCGATACCTTTTTTGAAATCGATGAGTACCGGATACTAACTCTATGACCATAGTGTTAGTAACCGATACCTTTTTTGAAATCGATGAGTACCGGATACTAACTCTATGACCATAGTGTTAGTAACCGATACCTTTTTTGAAATCGATGAGTACCGGATACTAACTCTATGACCATAGTGTTAGTAACCGATACCTTTTTTGAAATCGATGAGTACCGGATACTAACTCTATGACCATAGTGTTAGTAACCGATACCTTTTTTGAAATCGATGAGTACCGGATACTAACTCTATGACCATAGTGTTAGTAACCGATACCTTTTTTGAAATCGATGAGTACCGGATACTAACTCTATGACCATAGTGTTAGTAACCGATACCTTTTTTGAAATCGATGAGTACCGGATACTAACTCTATGACCATAGTGTTAGTAACCGATACCTTTTTTGAAATCGATGAGTACCGGATACTAACTCTATGACCATAGTGTTAGTAACCGATACCTTTTTTGAAATCGATGAGTACCGGATACTAACTCTATGACCATAGTGTTAGTAACCGATACCTTTTTTGAAATCGATGAGTACCGGATACTAACTCTATGACCATAGTGTTAGTAACCGATACCTTTTTTGAAATCGATGAGTACCGGATACTAACTCTATGACCATAGTGTTAGTAACCGATACCTTTTTTGAAATCGATGAGTACCGGATACTAACTCTATGACCATAGTGTTAGTAACCGATACCTTTTTTGAAATCGATGAGTACCGGATACTAACTCTATGACCATAGTGTTAGTAACCGATACCTTTTTTGAAATCGATGAGTACCGGATACTAACTCTATGACCATAGTGTTAGTAACCGATACCTTTTTTGAAATCGATGAGTACCGGATACTAACTCTATGACCATAGTGTTAGTAACCGATACCTTTTTTGAAATCGATGAGTACCGGATACTAACTCTATGACCATAGTGTTAGTAACCGATACCTTTTTTGAAATCGATGAGTACCGGATACTAACTCTATGACCATAGTGTTAGTAACCGATACCTTTTTTGAAATCGATGAGTACCGGATACTAACTCTATGACCATAGTGTTAGTAACCGATACCTTTTTTGAAATCGATGAGTACCGGATACTAACTCTATGACCATAGTGTTAGTAACCGATACCTTTTTTGAAATCGATGAGTACCGGATACTAACTCTATGACCATAGTGTTAGTAACCGATACCTTTTTTGAAATCGATGAGTACCGGATACTAACTCTATGACCATAGTGTTAGTAACCGATACCTTTTTTGAAATCGATGAGTACCGGATACTAACTCTATGACCATAGTGTTAGTAACCGATACCTTTTTTGAAATCGATGAGTACCGGATACTAACTCTATGACCATAGTGTTAGTAACCGATACCTTTTTGAAATCGATGAGTACCGGATACTAACTCTATGACCATAGTGTTAGTAACCGATACCTTTTTGAAATCGATGAGTACCGGATACTAACTCTATGACCATAGTGTTAGTAACCGATACCTTTTTTGAAATCGATGAGTACCGGATACTAACTCTATGACCATAGTGTTAGTAACCGATACCTTTTTTGAAATCGATGAGTACCGGATACTAACTCTATGACCATAGTGTTAGTAACCGATACCTTTTTTGAAATCGATGAGTACCGGATACTAACTCTATGACCATAGTGTTAGTAACCGATACCTTTTTTGAAATCGATGAGTACCGGATACTAACTCTATGACCATAGTGTTAGTAACCGATACCTTTTTAGAAATCGATGAGTACTGGATACTAACTCTATGACCATAGTGTTAGTAACCGATACCTTTTTTGAAATCGATGAGTACCGGATACTAACTCTATGACCATAGTGTTAGTAACCGATACCATTTTTGAAATGAATGAGTACCGGATATTAACTCTATGACCATATTGTTAGTAACCGATTCCTTTTTTGAAATCGATAAGTACCGGATACTAATTCTATGACCATAGAGTTAGTAACCAATACCTTTTTTGAAATCGATGAGTACCGGATTCTAACTCTATGACCATAGTGTTAGTAACCGATACATTTTTGAAATCGATGAGTACCGGATACTAACTCTATGACCATAGTGTTAGTAACCGATACCTTTTTTGAAATCGATGAGTACCGGATACTATCTCTATGACCATAGTGTTAGTAACCGATACCTTTTTTGAAATGAATGAGTACCGGATACTAACTCTATGACCATAGTGTTAGTAACCGATACCTTTTTTGAAATTAATGAGTACCGGAAACAAACTCTGTGAAAATAGTGCAAGTAACCGATACATTTTTTGAAATCGATGAGTACCGGTTACTAACTCTATGACCATAGCGTTAGTAAACGATAACTTTTTTGAAATCGATGAGTACCGGATACTAACTCTATGGCCATAGTGTTAGTAACCGATACCTTTTTTGAAATCGATGAGTACCGGATACTTGCTCTATGACCTTATTATTAGTAACCGACACCTTTTTTGAAATCGATGAGTACCGGATACAAACTCTGTGAAAATAGTGTTAGTAACCGATACCTTTTTTGAAATCGATGAGTACCGGATACTTGCTCTATGACCATATTATTAGTAACCGATACCTTTTTTGAAATCGATGAGTACCGGATACAAACTCTGTGAAAATAGTGTTAGTAACCGAAACCTTTTTTGAAATCGATGAGTACCGTATACTAATTCTATGAACATAGTGTTAGTATCCGATACATTTTTTGTAATCGATCGGTAACGGATACTAAATCTATGACAATAATGTTAGTAACCGATAGCTTTTTTAAATCGATGAGTACCGGATACTAACTCTATGACCATGGTGTTAGTAGCCGATTCCTTTTTGCAAATTAATGAGTACCGGATACTAAATCTATTACTATGGTGT
The DNA here is from genome assembly GCA_029291075.1 of Eudiplozoon nipponicum. Taxonomy (NCBI): domain Eukaryota; kingdom Metazoa; phylum Platyhelminthes; class Monogenea; order Mazocraeidea; family Diplozoidae; genus Eudiplozoon; species Eudiplozoon nipponicum. Next base: position 6,504 of record JAQBSW010015243.1, on the reverse strand, counting down.
TAGGAAGCGATACCTTTTTTGAAATCGATGAGTACTGGATACTATCTCAATGACCATAGTGTTAGTAACAGATACCTTCTTTAAATCAATGAGTACCAGATACTAACACTTTGACCGTAGTGTTAGTAACCGATACCTATTTTTTAAATCGATGAGAACCGGATACTCACTCTAGGACTATAGTGTTAATAACCTATACCTTCTTTAATTCGATGAGTGCCGGATACTAATTCTATGACCATAGTGTTAGTAACCGATACCTTTTTTGAAATCCATGAGTACGGGATACTAATTCTATGACCATAGTGTAAGTAACCGATACCATTTTTGAAATCGATGAGTACCGGATACTAACTCTATGACCATGGTGTTAGTAACCGATACCATTTTTGAAATCGATGAGCACCGGTTACTAACTCTATGACCATACTGTTATTAAACGATACATTTTTTTAAATCGATAAGTACCGGATTCTAACTCTATGACCATAGTGTTAGTTACCGATACCTTTTTTGAAATCGAGTGAGTACCGGATACTAACTCTATGACCATAGTGTTAGTAACCGATACCTTTTTTGAAATCGATGAGTACCTTTTACTAACTCTATGACCATAGCGTTAGTAACCGATAACTTTTTTGAAATCGATGAGTACCGGATACTAATTCTATGGCCATAGTGTTAGTAACCGATACCTTTTTTGAAATCGATGAGTACCGGATACTTGCTCTATGACCATATTATTAGTAACCGATACCTTTTTTGACATCGATGTGTACCGGATACTAACTCTATGACCATAGTGTTAGTAACCGATACCTTTTTTGAAAACGATGAGTACCGGATACAAACTCTGTGACCATAGTGTTAGTAACCGATACCTTTTTTGAAATCGATGAGTACCGGATACTAACTCTATGACCATAGTGTTAGTAACCGATACCTTTTTTGAAATCGATGAGTACCGGATACAAACTCTGTGAAAATAGTGTTAGTAACCGATACCTTTTTTGAAATCGATGAGTACCGGACACTAACTCTATGACAATAGTGTTAGTAACCGATACCTTTTTAGAAATCAATGAGTACAGTATACTAACTCTATGACAATAGTGTTAGTAACCGATACCTTTTTTGAAATCGATGAGTACCGGATACTAACTCTATGACCATAGTGTTAGTAACCGATACCTTTTTTGAAATCGATGAGTAGCGGATACTAAATCTAATACCATAGTATTAGTAACCGATACCTTTTTTGAAATCGATGAGTACCGGATACAAGCTCTATGAACATAGTGTTATTAACCGGTACCTTTTTTGAAAGCGATGAATACCGGATACTAACTCTATGACCATAGTGTTAGTAACCGATACCTTTTTTGAAATCGATGAGTACCGGATACTAACTCTATGACCCTAGTGTTAGTAACCGATACCTTTTTTGAAATCGATGAGTACCGGATACTAAATCTATGACCATAGTGTTAGTAACCGATAACTTTTTTGAAATCGATGAGTACCGGATACTAAATCTATGACCATAGTGTTAGTAACCGATACCTTTTTTGAAATCGATGAGTACCGGATACTAACTCTATGACCATATTATTAGTAACCGATACCTTTTTTGAAATCGATGAGTACCGGATACAAACTCTGTGAAAATAGTGTTAGTAACCGATACCTTTTTTGAAATCGATGTGTACCGTATACTAACTCTATGACCATAGTGTTAGTAACCGATACCTATTTAGAAATCTATGAGTACCGGATACTAACTCTATGACCATAGCGTTAGTAACCGATACCTTTTTTGAAATCGATGAGTACTGGATACTAACTCTATCGCCATTGTGTTAGTAACCGATACCTTTTTTGAAATCGGTGATTACCGGATACTAACTCTATGACCATAGTGTTAGTAACCGATACCTTTTTTGAAATTGATGAGTACCGGATTCTAACTCTATGACCATAGTGTTAGTAACCGACACCTTTTTTGTAATCGATCTGTAACGGATACTAGCTCTATGACCATATTAATAGTAAGCGATATCTTTTTTGATATCGATGAGTACCGAATACTTCCTCTATGACCATAGTATTAGTAATCGATACATTTTTTTAAATCGATGTGTACCGGATTCTAACTCTATGACCGTAGTGTAAGTAACCGATACCTTTTGAGTACCGGATACAAACTCTGTGATAATAGTGTTAGTAACCGATTCCTTTTTGAAATCGATATGTACCGGATACTAATTCTATGACCATATTGTTAGTTACCGGTACCTTTTTTAAAAGCGATGAGTACCCTATACTAATTCTATGACCATAGTGTTAATAACCGAAACATTTTTTGTAATCGATCGGTAACGGATACTAAATCTATGACAATAGTGTTAGTAACCGATAGCTTTTTTAAATCGATGAGTACCGGATACTAACTCTATGACCATGGTGTTAGTAGCCGATTCCTTTTTGCAAATTAATGAGTACCGGATACTAAATCTATTACTATGGTGTTAGGAAGCGATACCTTTTTTGAAATCGACGAGTACTGGATACTAACTCAATGACCATAGTGTTAGTAACCGATACCTTCTTTAAATCAATGAGTACCAGATACTAACACTATGACCGTAGTGTTAGTAACCGATACCTATTTTTTAAATCGATGAGAACCGGATACTCACTCTAGGACTATAGTGTTAATAACCTATACCTTCTTTAATTCGATGAGTGCCGGATACTAATTCTATGACCATAGAGTTAGTAACCGAAACCTTTTTTGAAATCCATGAGTACGGGATACTAACTCTATGACTATAGTGTAAGTAACCGATACCTTTTTTGAAATCGATGAGTACCGGATAGTAACTCTATGACCATGGTGTTAGTAACCGATACCTTTTTTGAAATCGATGAGTTCCGGTTACTAACTCTATGACCATAGTGTTAGTAATCGATACATTTTTTTAAATCGATGAGTACCGAATTCTAACTCTTTGACCATATTGTTAGTAACCGATACCTTTTTTGAAATTAATGAGTACCGGAAACAAACTCTGTGAAAATAGTGCTAGTAACTGATACATTTTTTGAAATCGATGAGTACCGGATACTAACTCTATGACCATTGTGTTAGTAACCGATACCTTTTTTGAAATCGATGAGTACCGGATACTAACTCTATGACCATAGTGTTAGTAACCGATACCTTTTTTGAAATCGATGAGTACCGGATACTAACTCTATGACCATAGTGTTAGTAACCGATACCTTTTTTGAAATCGATGAGTACCGGATACTAACTCTATGACCATAGTGTTAGTAACCGACACCTTTTTTGAAATTAATGAGTATGGGATACTAACACTATGACAATAGATTTAGTAAACAATACCTTTTTTGAAATCGATGAGTACCGGATACAAACTCTATGACCATAGTGTTAGTAGCCGATACCTATTGTGAAATCGATGAGTACCGGATACTAACTCTATGACCATAGTGTTAGTAACCGATAACTTTTTAGAAATCGATGAGTACCGGATACTAATTCTATGACCATAGTATTAGTAACCGATACCTTTTTTGAAATCGATGAGTACCGGATACTTGCTCTATGACCTTATTATTAGTAACCGATACCTTTTTTGAAATCGATGAGTACCGGATACAAATTCTGTGAAAATAGTGTTAGTAACGATACCTTTTTTGAAATCGATGAGTACCGGTTACTAACTCTATGGCCATAGTGTTAGTAAACGATACCTTTTTGAAATCGGTGAGAACCGGATACTTGCTCTATGACCATATTATTAGTAATCGATACCTTTTTTGAAATCGATGAGTACCGGATACTAACTCTATAACCATAATGTTAGTAACCGATACCTTTTTTTAAATCGATGAGTACCGGATTCTAACTCTATGACCATAGTGTTAGTAACCGATAACTATTTAGAAATCTATGAGTAGCGGACACAAATTCTATGACAATAGTATTAGTAACCGATAAATTTTTTGAAATCGATGAGTACCGGATACTAACTCTATGACCATAGTGTTAGTAACCGATACCTTTTTTGAAATCGATGAGTACCGGATACTAACTCTGTGACCATAGTGTTAGTAACCGATACCTTTTTTGAAATCGATGTGTACCGGATACTCATTCTATGACCATAGTGTTAGTAACCGATACCTTTTTAGAAATCGATGAGTACCGGATACTAACTCTATCACCATAGCGTTAGTAACCGATACGTTTTTGAAATCGATGAGTACCGTATACTAACTCTATCGCCATAGTGTTAGTAACCGATACCTTTTTTGAAATCGGTGAGTACCGGATACTAACTCTATGACCATAGTGTTAGTAACCGATACCTTTTTGAAATTGATGAGTACCGGAAACTAACTCTATAACCATAATGTTAGTAACCGACACCTTTTTTGAAATCGATGAGTACCGGATTCTAACTCTATGACAATAGTGTTAGTAACCGGTACCTCTTTTGAAATCGATGAGTACAGGATACAAGCTCTATGTCGATAGGATTAGTAATCGTTACAATTTTTTTAATAGATGTGTACCGGATTCTAACTCTATGATCATACCGTTAATAACCGATACTTTTTTGAAATTAATGAGTACCGGATACAAACTCTGTGATAATAGTGTTAGTAACCGATTCCTTTTTGAAATCGATAAGTTCCGGATACTAATTCTTTGACCATAGTGTTAGTTACCGATACCTTTTTTAAAAGCGATGAGTACCGGATTCTAACTCTATCACCATAGTGTTAGTAACCGATACCTTTTTTGTAATCGATCTGTAACGGATACTAAATCTAAGACCATAGTGTTTGTAACCGATACCTTTTTTAAATCGATGAATACCGGATACTAACTCTATGACCATGGTGTTAGTAGCCGATTCCTTTTTGGAAATTAATGAGTACCGGATACTTAATCTATAACTATGGTGTTAGGAAGCGATACCTATTTTGAAATCGATGAGTACCGGATACTAACTCAATGACCATAGTGTTAGTAACCGACACCTTTCTTTAAATCAATGAGTACCAGATACTAACTCTATGACCGTAGTGTTAGTAACCGATACCTATTTTTGAAATCGATGAGTACCGGATACTAACTCTAGGACCATAGTGTTAATAACCGATACCTTCTTTGAATTCGATGAGTGCCGGATACTAACTCTATGACCATAGTGTTAGTAACCGATACCTTTTTTGAAATCCATGAGTACCGGTTACTAACTCTATGACTATAGTCTTAGTAACCGATACCTATTTTGAAATTGATGAGTATCAGTACTAAATCTATGACCATAGTGTCAGTAACTGATACCTTATTTGAAATCGATGAGTACCGGACACAAACTCTATGACCATATTGTTAGTAACCGATACCTTTTTTGAAATCGATGAGTACCGGATACTAACACTATGACCATAGTGTTAGTAACCGATACCTTTTTTGAAATCGATGAGTACCGAATACTAACTCTATGACCATATTATTAGTAACCAATACCTTTTTTGAAATCGATGAGTACCGGATACCAGCTCTATGACCATAGTATTAGAAATCGTTACATTTTTTTAAATCGATGAGTACCGGATTCTAACTCTATGACCCTAGTGTAAGTAAACGATACCTTTCTTGAAATTAATGAGAACCGGATACTAAATCTATGAATATAGTTTTAGTAACCGATAACTTTTTTGAAATCGATGAGTACCGGATACTTACTCTATGACCATAGTGTTAGTAACCGATACCTTTTTTTGAAATCGATGAGTACCGGATACTAACTCTATGACCATAGTGTTAGTAACCGATACCTTTTTTGAAATCGATGAGTACCGGATACTAACTCTATGACCATAGTAGTTAGTAACCGATACCATTTTTGAAATCGATGAGTACCGGATTCTAAATCTATGACCATAATGTTAGTAACCGACACCTTTTTTGTAATCGATGAGTACCGGATACTAATTCTATTACCATAATATTAGTAACCGATACCATTTTTGAAATCGATGAGTACCGTATACTAATTCTATGACCCTATTATTAGTAACAGGTACCTTTTTTGAAATCGATGAGTACCGGATACTAACTCTATGACCCTAGTATTAGTAACCGATACTTTTTTGAAATCGATGAGTACCGCATACTAGCTCTATGACCATATTGTTAGTAACCGATACCTTTTTTGAAATCGATGAGTACCGGATACAAACTCTGTGAAAATAGTGTTAGTAACCGATAACTTTTTTGAAATCGATGAGTACCGGTTACTAACTCTATGGCCATAGTGTTAGTAACCGATACCTTTTTTGAAATCGGTGAGTACCGGATACTAGCTCTATGACCATATTATTAGTAATCGATACCTTTTTTGAAATCGATGAGTACCGGCTACAAGCTCTATGACCATATTATTAGTAATCGATACA
>JAQBSW010015242.1:0-10164 GCA_029291075.1 Eudiplozoon nipponicum | reverse complement strand
GTGTGTGTGTGTGTGTGTTTGTGTAAATTTTTTGGTTTATTTTCAGGCACTTCATGCCTTTGTGTTTGTATAGCAATAGCTACAGAGGGCCATAATTTGATCCTAACTGATAACGAGTCTAAAATTTAAAAAAAATCAGACATAAATATATAAGTACAGAACAAGGTTGCTTACATCTGCTTAAAGGTTTTCTTGTGGTTATTGTACTGGAAGTTATTAGATTTCGTATGATGGTACTGGAAATGAGGTACTGAAACGTCATATCACCAAGGTTAGATTGACCATCATCCAACTGTAGTTAGTAATAATGTTGTGGAAGGCGTCGGAGTGACGGTGCTAGACAACGCACAACCATCACGACGATGAAAACGACGCGTACTTGGCAGTAGGAGTCAATCGGATAATTTTGGAACTACGAGTGCTAGTCAAGATACCACGGAATAGAATCGTAATGTTAAATATTGTTTTGAGCATGTAAAAAAATTGACGGAAATTAACGCCCATGTAAAATTTGAGAATGAACTATGATATATTGAAGTGTGATGTGAAAAAAATAAGTTTATACTTTTGTTTAATAGTAGGATCTTCGATTAAAAACAATTGAAAGCGACAAGATATTCAATAGCGATCGTAGAACATTTTCCACCTGTATAGCATAACGTGTATTATGAGGCCGCAGATTTTATATTAGATTGCGATTAACTTTAATATGAAACTGGATTACGAGTATTATTATTATTATTATTATTATTATTATTATTATTATTATTACTATTATTATGAATTAGTATGAAGGCAGAATGTTAGTTGTTTAGGCAGGTGCTTACATCGTAGGCAAATCCTGTCATATAAACGTGGCCGTAACGCTTTTCGACAGAGTTCAATTCAATCAAATATTTATAACCGCGCTTGAAACACAATTTACAGACACAAACCACATGACAGATACGCACAAATAATACGAGAAATAGAAAAAGCATTTGAAATATTAATTAAAAATGATGACGATCATTTTACACATACCTGATAAGCCGAACGATTTTAATGGCCAGTTAACCGGATTGTTTCAAATTAAAATAGCGCACATTTGAGAATTATTTTTTGTAAAGTCAATGAGTGATACTCTAAACACACCGTCTAAATTGATTAGCTCACCTTATCACTTGACCTATTAAAATGTAATATGATTATATTGAGAAGCGAATCGACAAAACAAAAATGTACATTTATCTAAGTAGCACAATTCGTTTAGTCAAATTTGCGAGCTAGGAGTAACCAGTCGACGAATAACCTAGCAAAACTACTAGTCTATTCGACGACAAGCTAGATACAATGGGATTGGTGTTTACTTTAAGCTCACAAACTTGATTTACACAATTGTTACCACCACCCGCGCGATCAAGACTTGTTAAATTGCATTATCTAAGTAGTACAATGTTTTCATTATCGAGGCTTCTCGATAAGAAATGCTGCTTTTATATTATTCGGTACTGTGAAAGTAGCAAACTTCAACAACCTGCCGGCAAGTCTACCGAGGTAACACTTTCTGGATGGCTGTAAGCATAGATGAGGTAGGTCAGCAATCTCGTGACTGGCAACAAATCAGCCACGATATTGGATAACGTGATCACGCCGTGTGCTTCGGTGACTAACCAAGAGCCGCTTGAATGCGCTAGAATCTGTAAGAATGCGGCGGGACGCAGAGTTCAGTGGAGAGGCCCGGTGCGCTCTGATTGACTGATTTGTGCACTTGTGGAACTCACTGTACGTGGGGCATTAAGAAATATCTACGCGACAAATAGAAAACATTATGCACAGTGATTGGCTGTAAAAATGTTTTACCGAATCGACATCTGAGACAACTTCTTTCATTCACCTTAACTGTATTATTTGAACACACTTTAAAAGCACATACAATAGCACCAAAATTATCAAATTTCATTGCCAACATAAATTTATTTCATAGCATAGCGTATTTATGACCTTAATTATATCTTTGCCTAATTATAGCTTATTAATAAACCAATTTAGGTTGTTTTTTCTTAAATCTTATTAGAAGATTTGGGATTCGACCGAATTTTTCTTGTGTGGGAAAATTGATAGCACTCGTATCCTTTCAGGTGCACCGATTATTGGACTTGATTGATGTGTTCTCACTTGTCCCTTCATTTTGAAGCCCCCATCAGCTGCTTGTCTGAAAATGACATTGTTACAAGATTTTTCGCTATTTTTTTCCGAATTTTCGGGACTTCATTTCCAATCCCATCTTCAGGGTTGACAACATAAGCACAGGAAAAAACAACTTGTTGCAAATTTTTTATCCTTATTCAAGACAGATCTAGTATTAAGTATTAGTAGATTTTCAGACCTTAGCCACACTTTATATATATATATATACTATATATATATATATATATATATATATATATATATATATATATAGTGTATATTATATAGTTAATACAAACCAAGTATAGTTCGGAGCTATAAAAATTAATTCTATAAATAGATTGTTTCCGTCATTATTGAGACTCAATCCAATACCTGTCAGAATTTACCAGAGCAGCGCTCGAATCAGGGCACATTCCCTTTGGGTTTAGGGTGCTAGCACTGTACCCTGCTACGCGCTACACACAATTTTCAGTTATCTAGCAACCTATAACTTGGTTAGGCTTTCCCACAGGTGGAACTTATTTGGCATCCCACTAGACCTTAAAATTCTAACTAGCTAGAAGCATTCTTTCACTACACAACATAAAAAACTTAATTTGGTATTTGATTAATTGTTCGGTGCAGTGTGCGACAGGGTTGGAGAAACGGTGTGAATACCATACTCAAAAGTAAATGTATCACAGTTCGAGCTCCGGTCATGTAAAAAACAGGAAAGAACTTGACGAGCTCGCAATAAAAACGAAACCGGTATATCTGTTGCATTTCCTGTTCTACATATGTTTATTTTATAATGATTTGGTGTGCTGTTGTGCAGTGCGAGCTTCATATGATGAGTTACCGCGAGTAGCGTCTGCGGGTTGTTGCTTTGCACTATCAGTTTCATAAAGATCCAATTGATCACCATTCTCCAGTATGCATCTGTTTTGTCTTCGATCAGGCTGGGCGCGTATTCGTCCATTTCTTCCAAAGGCTTCAACATAGTTCATACTAACCAATAGAAATGCTAGTAAACTAAGATTTTTTAACACCACATTTTCATTGTATAAGACGACCTGATTCGAAGACAAAACAGAGGCATACTGGAAAATGGTGATCAATCGGATCTTCAATTTATTATGACAGATATATATATATATATATAATCAAAATCCGGTTATTAAAATTTAAAATTTTATATTTATAAATGTAGCAACTAGAAATAGTTTCAAATATTAAATAAAGTTCAAATACTAGACCGATTTCGTCCTAACAGGGTGCTACTCAGTTGTAGTCAGAGTTACTGTGAGGTATGAATTAAAATGACATTATTTAGTTTATTCATTAAATATCCTCTGCCACAGATGTCGGATATTTTACGCCATTTCAAACTATATACAAGCTTATATATTGTTTCACTAAATTAAGCTTGTGAGCTTGTATTAAAAACCAATTCCCTTGTTTTCAACCAGTCGGACAACATAGCACAACTATGGCCAGTTACAAGTATTGGCGCGTATCGATTTTCTATGATCATCATTGGAGCCCGCGAGGCTAATAGAGTTGAGTACCGCATATATAAATTTGCTTTGCTTATATACGCGTTGTGGTTTGATTCTTGCTAGTCAGTTTGCCGCTGTGCTCTGTTGATGAATGTAGAAGTTCGAAACTCGTCAGTACGTGTAACTGACGTTAGTTTTTTTATGTTTTGCGACTGGTTCTATACAACGATTATGGTGTTTTTATTAATATCAAAAACTTGATTTCATAATTTGTTACTACCATTCGTGTCATCAATGAATGATTAATTGTATATTTTATGTAAATCAGACGCAAGGAGCTAAAAGTTAATGCTTATAACTGTATAGAAATTGCGCAACCGATATTTCCAGTCAAAACAACGCATGTTAGACCCGTTGAGGTGAGAGCCGCATATCTATGTTTGCTTCCTGCATATATGAATACATCGCGTTGTGATCCTCGCTACTCAGTTTGCCGTCATTCTCTGATGATGATCAGGGAAGGCCGAAACGCGGCGGTATGTGTGACTGACAGTAGTTTTGTTATTTTGTGCGGCTGGATAGATAAAATTGGATTGGTGCTTATATTAAGATCGCAAACTTGATTTAATGAAGAGTTGCCACCATCCGGTCAATAAACGGTTGTTCAATTATATAACCAAATAATGGATTTGGTTGCCACACAGGAAAATAGTTCTGAATTAAAGTGCATGATCTTATGACAGGTATTGTCGATATAGATTGGAGACAGAAAATTATTTTAACTTCTCGCCATTTATCACAACTATTTGTCACACCTCATTGTTAGGCAGAGTTTCTGCAATCAGGAATCGAACCAAGAAGCATGTAAATTAGTTTTAAAACCCAGTGTTTGTGTCGCGGAATCGGTAAATTGTATAAAATTTTACGTTATTTACAAACGTAAGTTATGGTCCAGTGTTTAAATTTGGTGGCTATTCTTGGTATCAATTTTTACCGCAAGTTCTAACAAACAAGCCCCGAACTATAATTATGAGATGACAAGCTTAAAAAGAAAATCAAATAAAGTTTTTTATGGCAAGATATTGATTTATTTGAATAAAATACTCCAGAACTCGTAACCCGGCCGCCGTAATTCTGGCTATTTCTGAGAAATCTCCAGAACGAAACCAGTTAGGTATAGAAATTTCATTTTCAAACTTATCATAAGATTGGTCCACATTAAAAATTATCAAAAAATCAATTCCTGTCAGTACAATATAATTAAATGTGTATATTAATGCGTTTGTATAGGTGTGTTCGATTCCTAGTACACTGTAGGCTGAATTAGGACACGTGGACTACAATAGCATTACATAAACACAAGTTATGAACACTTATCCGTTTGCATTTTTAAATGAAACCATCCGTTTTTCTGAATAACACGTAAATAAATTAGCGCAGGAAATTCTGATTATCAACAGGATTACAAAAAATAACTTACAATGAAAAAATGCAAAAATAAATATATTCTGTTTCGCGGTTCCTGCACACGTAATGCAAATGAAAATATTCAAAAAGAAGTAATTCAAAATATTTAAAAGATTACAATAAAACGGATATTGAAAATTTGATCCCACACAAAAAATGTAAATTCAAATCTTAAATTCGCTTTTCACCTGCCTTGTAGTTAAGACTAACGGTAGGTTAGTAAGATTAAATACTGTTTGTTGCGAAGAACTAGTATATATGCAAGTATGTATTAGGTGTTGCGAACCCTAATGCTCGTCGTTCAGGTTGGGTTTTGGTTGGGTGGGATGACAGGACGGATCAATCGTAGGAATAAGCTAGCTAAACCTTAACAGCAGAAACGGAAAGTATAATATCGTTCACATTCGTTTCGTGCTAACTGGCGTCTCATCAGTAGGAGCCGGTATTACGCCATTTACCCACAAAATATTTTGGTGAAGAATGTGAGAAAATGGGACAATAAAGTATTCTTTGGTCATGTTTGAACTAATTTTTTACTAGGGCGCAACATCTAGTACGCAATTGTATATATATATATTAGTTTCCCGCCACAAGCAATATCTAGATAACCAAAGTTGGTAAAGGGTAAAGAATTTAACGTTGCACAAAGCGCAGAGAGTATGGCTACAGAAAAATTGATTCTTGGCTTGATTTCCACTGGCTGCAGTCCTGTTTAAGGCTACAAAACCGCCCAATTAGACGAAACCATATTGTCGTACATGAATTACATTTGTTGCCGACTTGTACAACATTTGTTTAAAACAACAACAATAAGATATGTAACGGTATACATGAAACAGTTCTCGCGGCTGAAATAGAATTTGCATTTAAACAAGAATTGTTTCTCAGTCTTACAACATTCAAGATCGTATCACGACCACAAACGAGGTTTATGTCGAAGCAAATTATATTATTATGCTGTTTATGTTAAAAAAGAAGAAAAGGTGCAATGCATAAGCTTACCAGAAGACTGGGTTTGGTTGCGCCACACCAACCTGTAGGTATGTAGCCGCAACCCGGTAAAGCAGTAGTATGTCTTCCAGCTCTTCTCGTCGCTGCAGTGCTTAAATGGTTGTAGTTCTTGACCATTGGCATGTTATTCGAAAGTGCGGAATCAAAATTTATATTTTCATTCTGAAATTAAATATAAGTAACCGACAGCGTTAAAATCAATACTAGCACAGTTGTGACTTGAATAGCATTGCTTAACAAAAGCAAGTTATTGGACGTAAAATGTCTAATAAACGATGCTCATACAAATCGATGCCTCAATGGTATTCATAATTTAAATAAAATCAACAGAATCGGGCTACGAACAACATATAGCGTCATTCGAGGCATGTTTGTACAAAAACAAAATATTAAAGAAACACAAAATGGTCAATATTGATTTTATTTCCTTTGTTTGCTGTAACACACAAAAAAGGCATGAAAATTAAAGTCTCTCGCGCAATTTAGTCCGTAACAGCCAATGGCCATAAGGGTGTATTTCCTAGGCATGTACGTCGTGTGTCATTAGTCACATTCAATAAAATGCTTTTTCATATAAGCGTCGCTCGATAAAGGAGATTCGACTTGAGGTGAACTGCTCAGTAATACTGTAAATATTGCTACCTAAATGTGAAAGCTCCGACTTAACTCTCCTACGATGCCAGCCATTAATCATACCTGAACCAGTAGACGTTGGCCACCATAGGGCATAACTTTGGATCGGCGACAGCCAGCAAAAGTGACATTTGTAACCCAGATTCAATACGAATGGCACAGGCAGAGGCAATCAGAGTTATTCAATCGCATCTTGGATTATTGTGCTGATTTTATGCCGCGTGGCACTTAGCCACAAGAAACTGGAGCCAAATCGGACAAAGGCATTGAGGTAAAAAAGTGCTGAAATGATTGTAACTGTAGTCAGTTAGATTTCATGATACAGCGGCATAAATAAAGCTGAAACTATAAATGACTTAAAAGCATTTTATATTGTGCGAAGAGAAATTGACGGGTGGTACTCGATATTTTCGAATAATTTGTCAATGTTAGCTTCAATTTGGCTCGTTTTGTACCACAGTTTTGGTATATATATATATATATATATATATATATATATATATATATATATATATATATATTTATATATACATTAATATTTCGTAGACAAAGAACTCGAATTATGAGGCCGACCTTTAATAAGATTAAGCATCCAACAGTTCTCGTCATAGCGATATAAATGTTTCAGCTCGCTCTTCCAGCAGATTTATAATTGAAAAAGAGCACAGGTTTTAAAAGCTGAAGTTGAGATTTCACTTCATTCATTTATTGAAGCCATTGAGTAGACTATGCCAGAAAATATCAATTTCGTTGTAAAACTTAGAATAATGTTTTTGTGAGCCTTTTTCAGAACTGCGAAAATCATTCTTCGTTAGATGAGTATACGCAAATGTCTTTCCAGCCAACTAAATGGAAACAATTTTGGTTTTAACAAATGAATATGGTGCTCGTGTATTTTCCTAAAAATAATAATTAAATCGCATTTATATTCTAAGTAATAAAGGGGTGACAAAATAATTTTTCTGAAGCAATCATAACATGAAAACTTAAGGGCATATGCACTTTCAATGTAATCATTTCCACATGTAATAATGAACATTGTAATTGTAATTTAGAAATAAATCATGTGTACAATTGAACATTTTTATAAAGCGGGTATGTAAAAAAGTTAAAATGGACCATTTTTCTTTTCGCCAGAACACAGCTCACCTGTAATATCTGGTCCTTCCTATAGTCAATGTTTTGATTTTTTAAACAACCAGATATTACAATCGAGTTAAGTTCTGGCGAAAAAAAAATTTCATTTTTAAACTTTGCTGTACATACCTGCTTCATAAAAAAGTATACTTCTATACACTATTTATTTGTCAACTAAAATTACAAGTGCACAATAATGATAAAACTAAAAATTTGAACTGGCTGAACATTATATTTGTACTTCATTAGTGTAAATCCATATCTGTTCTTTGCAATGTCCATTAAACGATTATTTTCGCATTTTATTTTGCGCTTATCATAAATAAATAATGGTTTCGTATTATTGACAAATATTAATAATATGCACAGTGAAACAAAGATCTTAATTACACTGAATTTAGTACATTTTTAAAAGTTTATATTTATGAGACGAATAAGCATATAGATTGCAAAAGCGGAAAAGTAATATATATTTATACATATGTATATTACTACTCCGCTATTGCAATCTAAATGCCTATTTGCCTCATAAATATAAACTTTTAAAAATGTAATAAAATCACTATAATTAAAATCTTTGTTTTACTGCGCATATTATTGATATTTTTTAATTATCTATATTCGAACGTGTATTAGCTATTGCGTATATAGTAATAAATTAGTTCAAATAGGAACAAAGGGACACACCGGTCAGTACAATCAACAGATTTAGTCTCATTTACTGTAGCAAAGTAGGTTTTATAACCTATACTAACTTTATAACTGCTCAAGAAATGTGGGACAAATGGACAGTGCAATTTCCTAGTCACATACACGATTTTGTAATAAATGTTTACAAAGGCAAAGCAAAAAATAGAACGCAGTCATTTGATGAGTCCATTTACCTAATCAACGTAAAAAGATGGCATATATAGATACCGACTATCGAAATTCAAATGCCCAATTACACGAATAATAGGCAGAAAATATAATTAAGGTGGCCTTCTCTTAGAGACTTAGGTCACAATTTCGAAGAAGGCTGTTATTTGAAAACTGTTGATGAATTTATGAGATGTACACAATACGGGTTGATTTTCTCAGACAAATAAAGCTCATCAGTCAAATTCCCTGCAGCAGTAAATGGCATCTCAGAGAATATTGAGATCATTTATTGAAGAATGCTCGACCAGGTTGCGCGGTGCGATCGTCACATTTGGAGTATCCATGGTTTCCATTCGTGGTTAGTAGATTTGCACTATCAGTTTCGGAAAGATCCGATTGCTCCCCATTTCCAAGTACGCATCGAGTTCGACTTCATGGTGGCTGTGTAATAATTCGTCCTTTGGCCTTGCTCATCCATAAGCAGGTATTTCCAGTAGGAAATAGAGCGTCAGTTAAAGTGAGTGATATAATTGTGAGTTCTATTGAAAAGAAGAGGAAAACCAGCTAGATCTTCGGCTTATTGGAAGATACGAGGCGTGAGCATTTTTTAAATACTTGCTCGATTAATCCGCTTTCTTATAACCGAAAACGCAATTTTAATTGAAATACAGCCCAGTGCCTTGCTTCGGAGTAAACTAGCAATGGCCATGTGCAAATAGAGGGAGTTATTAGTGTATGTGACTATTTATCGCAAACTGGAGAGATATTCATTTCGAAAGCTAAGAAAAAACTGAATAACAACCGAAGCATGCGAGAAAGAGGTAGGTATGGTGGACAATGAAATGGCATGCATTGATTTCAAGACGTCAAAAGAAGTATCAGCGTTTTTCCATCATCGTCTAATATTCTCATGAATTTGTGCCCTTTGCTCTTTAATAGAATACAACTTTAGTTTCTGGTTAGGAGTTACAGTGTCTTAATTGTATCGCTGCTTTTATCAGCACTGTTACTAATTTGGCATTTGGATTTATCGCTGGTTTGTTTACATATTGTTGCTTGTAATGCTTCAAATAAAATTTGCGAGCTTGAAGTAAACACAAATCCCATTTTATTTAACTAGTCGTGACACAACGGAGCAAAACTACCGCCAGTCGCACGTTATTGCAATGTTGTACGTCCTATTATTCCACATTCTTGACCAAAATATATAGTGGTTAAAGGGCGTAATACCGGCTCCTACTGATGAGTCGCCAGTAAGCACGAAACGAATGTGCATGAGATTATACTTTCCGTTCATTCTGCCTTTGGTTTATCCTTCTGGTCACAACTGAACTAATTTGTTACTAGGTTCGCAAAACCTAATACATACTTGCATATATATTAGTTCTTCGCAACAAACAGTATT
>JAQBSW010015241.1:0-10173 GCA_029291075.1 Eudiplozoon nipponicum | reverse complement strand
CCGCAGTAAAGTAAAGTAATAATAGGACGGTACAATAGGACCGTCCTATTATTCCACATTCTTCGACCAAATATAGTGGTTAAAGGGCGTAATATCGGCTCCTAATTATGTGTCGCTAGTAAGCACGAAACGAATGTGCATGAGATTATACTTTCCGCTCATGCTGTCTTTAGTTTATCCTTCTGGTCACAAATGAACTAATTTGTTACTAGGTTCGCAATACCTAATACATAATTGCAAATATTCATTCAGTTGCTGATGTCATACAGGGAAAACCGCAAGGAAGCTGTAGTGCCTATCCTGCTTTACCTTAAAGCTGACTTGACCATAATGGTGTTGTGTAGATTTTTAGGTTTCCTCACTTTGTGTGCTATCTAGGCAAACAAACTCAGTAACTAAGCTTTCCACATAATGTATTCCTCTCCTTTAATAATTGTATGCCTAAAATTTTATTTTTTCATTATAAATTTTAAAACAATGGTCTTGGAATCTCTTATTTTGTCTTGTTTATGGTTATAGGACAATAAGTCATCGGTTGCAAATGACTTTTATTTCTGTGCATGATGATGATGATGTGTAAGGGACCCGAAGACAACTTTTAATAAAACTGTCAATATTCACGATAAAATAGGACATTTCATAGAATACCAATGAAATGTTATCTATTTTAGCAATGAACTAACAAGAATGTTCGTTCAGCACGTAAATGCTCTAGGATGTGTGAACAGATGTCGCAGTTTGACAATTCATCTTAATCGACTGCTATAGTAGGTGGCCTCTTCTGAAGTAGTTAGTACTGAGAAAGGTTGCTCTGTAGGTTGAATTAAAATCCTGTTTTTGCCTAAGTACACTCATACTAATTTCTGCTAATTCTGCGCAATTCCAAAAGCAACAAATTATAACTCATCGAAGAAATTCTCTCCTGATGGTTTAGGCACGTTTATTAAGTCTTTTGTTTACAGTGACTTTATAGATATCTCTTAACAATACATTAATTTTAATTTATATACGTCATGCCTATACAAAAGAGCAATTTATTTTGGTTGCCGCAGATCATTATCTTATACTCAAAATATCTTGACTGACTCATCACTCTTCGTACTAACACCTGTAGTTAAACTTAAAAAAACCAAAATGTATTAACTTAGTAACCGGGAAACACTTTAAACATTCCCTTCTCAATCACATAACCTACCGATTGTACTGAGGCAAGTGCATTTGCTAGAGCAGTCCTCTCTTTAGATGTAGCCAACAAAGCCGTCATACACGCAGCCAAAGTCCGACTGGCCTCGGGGCAAACAACCAGGCCTAATTCCAAATCGGCCAAGTTAAGACAACGTCGCGACAGATTAACTCCACTATTACTAACATCTTCACTTGTCACATTACTTTGTACCAATACATTAAATAAGTTGGCCAAATCTTGAATAGTAGGACCACCAGGTGATTGTGTAGCTACATTGCTGGCGGCCAACATGTCGCTAATACCGACGAACGGATCTGCTAGCCACAATAATTGATAAACCTCAAGCATCTTTAATAACAAATAAACAAAAAACAAGAAAATAACTTTCAAAAATTCGTTTAAAACATAAAAATAATCACTCATAAGCAAGAAAAGTGGTTTACTTTACGAACAATTTATAACTGGACACAACAGAGTGTCCCAGTTGTCAAAATGCACAAAAATATAAACAATTAATACAATATAAAAAGCTTGATTTTAGCAATACTAGTTTCACAATTTCCCTCCATAGAAATTAGGTTTATAAAAACTTTTTAAATATCTTATATAATTAAACGAACATTGGTTGCGCGGGCAGTGATAACAATTATTATAATCAAGGTTGCGGTCTTGATATAAGCACCTGACCCATTAAATACTTACATATGTCAGTTTAAACTAAGAATTGTATAGTGTAGTATTGCCTTTTCTACACTATACAATTCTTAGTTTATACTGATATATGTAAGTAATTAATGGGCCAGGTGCTTATATCAAGACCGCAACCTTGATTATATTTTAATGTTTTTTTTAAATTTGGTAAATCATATTTCGTGTAGTTACATTTTTAAATGCTTATCATTTTCCATGTAAATGTATATACCAGATTGTCTGCTAACAAGGCTGAATTAATAAATATAGTTATTATTCCTTGGACTCGTATGATAAAGCGCCTTAAATTGACAGAAGGTACTTCAAATAAACCACGGTTTCGTTCTCATTGGAAGACCCATCAGTATTAACCTAGGCCACCAGTTTGTCTCGAATGAATGCCATACACGGTAGCAATTAATGAAGCAAATGAGGCAAGCAATTTGCTTCATTAGTTTGTTCTGTAAAACTGGTGAGAATGGACCAACTGAAGAAGGCTGCCGATAACAGCAGCCGAAATATTTTGCACAAAGAAGAAAACTGAAATCATTACTGCGTTAGTCAAAGCGCAGATTAGGTAAAAACAAAAACATATTGCAAGTGCAAACAAACGATAAGAATACATCACATTAAACAAGAGAATGTTCGGAACTTTAAAAATGTTGCAACAGGAATACACTTAAGTTTGGAAGGAATACAGAATCAGTAAACATTGTGAATTTTCTTGAAAATATTTCTTATTCATTGAAACAAATTTGTAACACACATCCAGATAGTTTCATTCTTTAAATTCATTGGATAAAATTTAGATCAACCGTTACGGTCATCGTCTTAATAACTCGCGCTCCTTATTTTAACACAAACCAATATCTTCGCCACAAATTGACACTGTTTCAATATCTTCTCGGAAGCAGATTATTCGATATTGACAATGAAGACGATTGCATCATTATTTTATAACCACGATTCTGCCTATGGAACTTTGCATAGATTAGCCACCGTCGTTCCGTCTTTCGGTATGAAATTCGCACCCTCTAAATAAAAGTTGCTTCTACAGGATCAACCGTCACTCACTTATACCCCGCAGCTTTAAGGTGAGGATTGGAACTTAGATGAAAGGTTTAAATATGCTGTATGAAGAACTCAGGAAATATGAGTGACAAGGTTAATATGGGAATCGCATAAGCCAGAGTAGCTTTCACGAACCTTCACAGTTTATGGAGAAACACAAATGTCGCACTCTTCCTTAAAGGTCGTATATACAATATGTACATGCAGTCTGCGAAACTTGGTCCTATATATTATAATATTTTAACATCAATGTATGAGACACATAGCCCATCTAGATTACCAACGACGAATAAACAACGTTGCTTTTCGTAAGTGTATTTTGGAACGGCCAAAAAATGCTGTTCGTTAGAAAAATAGACAATGTTCCATCATTTTTGCTGGCTCGGCCATGTTATACGTGTCTTCAAATCGGTTGCCCAGTACAGCATTAATGTATCAGCCAGTGCAAGATTGGCGTAAAAAACCAGGTGGAGATTTTGACATGGCAGAAACAGCTAGATTTAACTGCAATCAAATAAGGCAGTGCAGAACCGGTTCGTCTATCAGGATGGAATTCAAGTTCTTTATTAGAAATCCCGCACGATGGGACATCGAACCGTGCGCGGTGGCGTTCATGTTCCAGATTTCTAGTAGAATCAAATTAACCTTTTTTTCGTAGTCGAGCAGACCAAATTTTAGTAGTTCAATTATGTTTATGAGGCGATATTACCTTGACTTAAAGCTAACTTGAAATAATGTTATGTGTCGATATCAAGGTTGATTCCCTTTTATGTTTTACTTAAGAAAATGTCTTTATTTAATGAGATCGTACCTTTCATTAGTCACTCTTCTTTAATTATTCTTTGTTATAAATTATAATTTTTGTTAGTTTTTTAATTACCTTTTAAATTTTAAAAGTATTAATCTTATTTCATTTTATTTTTCTCGTGGTTTAATGTAATTTGTTTCTGTATGTGATTATGATTATGATGACGATGATGATTAGTAGCTCATACAAACTGAAAAGTGATGAAAGGCAATGAGACAAATTTTATATCAAAATACAAATTTAAATATTCACCCAGTTAAAACTTAGACACATGACATATAATACTATCTCAACATCCCACCCATTCATTTAGAAAACCATGTAAACCCAATTTTTTGAGTAGTTAGGCTTCACCTTTTTTTGTGGCCCAATCGAATTTAAAATATTTACAAATGAATTTGCTTTCATCTAATCAATGTGTGCTTTCATCCTACTTAATTGTTTCTGAAATATTTATAGATAACATTTGAGGAATGGTGCTTCTGCCATTTAATTTAAGATTTATTATATAATGTATGTAATGTGAGTTCGTCTTCTTGGATAACGGAGATCATAGCTCTTTTAAGTAGATGTAAGAGAATTTAAATATCAAATAACAAATTCAAAGATTTAATTAGAGGGTGATTTTTGTGAGCAATTTGTTCGGAAAAGTTCTCGCTTTTGCCAAATGTGTTTAGTCTGAAATGCTTATAGTAATCGTCTAGTCTTACCCAAATACAGCTCTGAGCAATTATTGCGTGGATAGAAATAATTAATTTTGGATTATTCATTATCCAACTTATTGATCCAGATATGCTAGATTGAGACAAAAACATACATTTTTACTAATCATAACAAAACTAATAAACAAATAATCTTTGTTCAGAACCACTTTTAGACTGTTTATAGATACTAAAAATATTTCATTAAAGCCACCTTTGCCAACAAAATACACAAAGAATCGACAAAAGGGAATGAAGAAACAAGTGGCCAAGTTTGATAAATATCGAAAATATCCATTATCATATCGTAGATAAAAATCGAATATGCATTTAAGACTTAACACATCTTTCTCTCATCGGTAGGTTAGCAATAACTACAGTGCAGTTAGCATAGTTAATGTTGTATTAACATCATCATAGTGGTATTGGGACCGTTATTAATCAATTCGATAAATTAAAATTACTTTGAAAGTGAGTTAGTAGGTTCTGTCAGATTCCTTTATTAAACGAACATTGGTTTCGCGGGTGGTGATAACAATTATTATAATCAAGGTTACGGTCTTTATATAAACACCTGACCCATTAATTACTTATATATGTCAGTAAAAACTAAGAATTGTATAGTGTAGAAAAAGCAATTCATCCAGTAGACCGGTTTCCTTTATTGTCATATTGGTCCTGTTTACTATTTTGCGTCTGTCTAACCAGATTTTTACGCAAATATTTCAACTAATATCTGCATAAATCATTTTCTGGACCGAACAGATAATCTTAATAAATAAAGGCAGCAATAAAGCAAAATTATCCAACATTCCTCACCCAATTATATTGTGGTTAAAGAGCGTAATACCAGCTCCTACTGATGAGTCGCCAGTAAGCACGAAACGAATGTGCATGAGATTATACTTTCCGTTCATGCTGCCTTTGATTTATCCTTCTGGTCACAACTGAACTAATTTGTTACTAGGTTCGCAACACCTGTTACATGCTTAAATATATTAGCTCTCTGCAACAAACAGTATTTTACTGTTATATATTGAATTTAATAATGTCATGCTTACCGCGAAATGTGATAATTGATATCGATTAAGGCCAGATTGTATGGTTTTACTGGAGTAACAGGTGTTCAAAAATAGTTGTTATTCTCAATTTCGGTGAACTGTAGCATAAATTGATATCCATCATGTTGGTACCATGTACCGACTCGGAAACCATATTGTTAGTACCATGTAGCTTTTTGGTACTATAATGTTGGTAACGGTTATTAACACAATAGCCATAGTGTTAGCATTCTTTACGGATTCGGTATATATATTATATAGAGTCAGTTAGCGTTGAAGTTGCATTGTCGAAACTTTATATAATTTTAGCTTCACTAATGCCGGTTTACACATTCGTCTAGGAGATTGTATCGTCGTACTATCTTATATTCCTCTACAACTAAACCAGAAATATTTAATTTTGGTATAAGCTGACCTAGCTGAAAGGCGTCACCCAAAAACCACGCAATTATTGTCTGGTTATTTGAGCATGTCCTGTCCGGCTTATATGATGGCTCACATAGCAATGAGCCTAAATAATTGAGTGAAAGTATCTTATTCAATAACCAGATCAGGTAAAGGGAATTCCCTAATGCATTAAAAATTTACCGGCTTAAAAATCTTTGAAGTCAAATAGTATCCCTTATAAACACAATGAAACATATAAACTGAGCTAGATGTGAAATATCATTTCTAAATTTACATAACATTAAACCTACATATTTAATTCCATTACAAGTATTATTGCAATTGGCGGAAAAAGTAAAAATTCTAGGCTAACGCATCCACCAAGCTAAATCGGATATGATAAATTAACGAATGTATTTTAAAACTTCTTACGACTGATGAGCTGAAGAAGACATCCGCCAAAGGATGTCGAAATTTTTTGAAAAAACAAAACAACTGGAATTAAGCCTGTTTTTCAAAACGCAGATCAGGTAATTTTTATTAGGCCAGGTTCGCATTTTTTTCCATTCTTTTAAAATACATGACCTGTTCAGAACAGATATGCAATAAATAAAATCCGTATTTTCAAGGACCTGATTTTTTCGATACACTCGCATAATAAGGAAATCATAGTCTGATGCTGAATTATAAACTAAAAATAATAAATGACCTACAGAAAAGCTTAAAAATACTTAAGGTGCTGCAGCAACTATAACATACAGACTTAAGGATGTAAATTAATAAATTTGTTTTCATAAAGCTCAGGAAAGTAGTTTTCATTGCTGAGCCGATACTTAAATTTGCGACAATTCAATAGATCCTTGAAAGTTCACTCACAACAGTTACGCATGTCCAATTAAATTGAAGAAGATGAACTGATGTGGAGCATGATCTCGTAAAGTACAGGGTAGCAATAGCCCGCAAACTGTTTAAAGCACGAATATCAGATGAAACGGAAAAAAGTTTTGCTGGCATTCAGAAGCGATTACAAGGTGAATTAAAGAAATGCCCTATATTGTTTAATTTAGACCAACATTGACTCTCTAGACGATAGCTGTGTAGAAAAGTCGAGAACACTAAAAATTTCGCCATTCAAAGAGAAGCTGCAGCAGTTGGCATCCAAATAGCAGACAACGAAGCATATAGCTTTTGGTTAATTCATGGATCACAGAGAACAACGAATAAAAATAACCGGAATCAACTTTTTTTACAAAACATAATAAAACATAAAGGTAGGTTCAAGATATCACTGAGCTGCAAGCTAAGAAAAATAAAAATTCCCATTAGACTATTATTGGTCAAGGTGAAATAGTTTAGCATTCAAGTGTGCGCATATTGGAAAGATGTCTGTCCAGGTACTGAGCTAGCGCCGACAATTACCTTTACAGTTGCTTTCGTATTCTAGCAACGCATACGATGAAGACCATTTTAGATAACCAATCGTATCAATTTTTAAAGAGATATTTATGTATGATAATTGGTGTATTTTATTATCATAGACAAGGATCAAACAATCTTCACGGGAATTAGACCAAAGACGTCGATCATCAGCGAGGAAGTTCTATAGCACATGCAAATCAGTCAGGTATACAAAATGGAGGGAAACGAGAAAATACTCTTTTGTAATTTTCGAGCTTTTATAACCTTCATTGTTCTGTTCAAATGTGCAAGGATCCGCAAAATCAATTTAAATTGATTTTTATCGTTACGAATGCCGTAGATTATTGTCGATTTAAAAAATAAATACAACTATCACTAAATGTGACTTAGAGCTCTATAAACTTCCGACCGGTCCCTTTTGGTAGCATTAGCCTAGCTAACAGAAAAGTTCCACTTCTTTTGGAATAAAGCCAGTCAGTATTGAGTGAAGCCACAAAATCGAGTCAGTGCGCAGTCATCACTTAAATTGAACTGTTAATGCCACAATGAAAGAGAGCGCGCAAAACGCGAACAGCAAATTTTCGGCTGTTGAAGGAGACATTGGTCGCTGGCGACGTGATATAATATGTTTCTTACGGATAAATCTTGACAGCTGGTTTGTGACAGATAATCTAATAAAAAAATAACTGAATGCAAATCCGCCATTCCCACTAGGGGTTTAGTCCTCCGGTAACTATGAATTCTATGCTGTGACAGACAAGCATCAGTAGCTAAATAATATAGTATTTCATTTTTCTTCCAATAGCTAAAAGGGTATCAAACATCTGATGTGTAATTAAACAGGCAGTGATTTCATTGCCATTATACCAGCTAATCAGTATCCCGTCGTTCTCTAAAGATGAACGCATAGGTACGTGTCACTGACAGTATTTTTGTTATGATGTTTGACAGGTTAAATAAAATGGAAGTGGTATTCATATGAAGCTCGCAAACTCAGGTTAAATAATATAGTATATAAAATTGTCTGTGCCGAAAGACCTCATTGAATCAATAAAATAATCACAAATAAAAGACGTCATGCACAGAGAGCTTCACAGGAAGTCGAGACCAGATGACCAAGTATTCAGGTCTATTCACCAGAAAATTGAAGGATCAGTAAACGAAGCTGAAATTCAACTGCGTGTATGGTACCAAGAATATCCTCGGCGAATAGGTTAGCACGCAATCTTACGTAGTTGTCTTAGAGATTGTAAATATAAGCACGACAAATGTAGGCAAAATATAGAAAACGAAATTGTTTTTAATGATACGGACTATCGCATTGCTTTAATACTGGAAACTTTTGGAATAAAAAAATCTCATCTAATTGCTTTAGTTTATAGTTAGCTGAGCGTCAGGTTATACCTCTAAGGGTAAAATTTACGAACTGATTAGTCATATCCGAGCGCTCATTGGTGTGCCATCAGGGTCTCAGCCTGTTAAGGAACACTGGTTGCGTTGATTGGGTCATTCCTATCAAGGCAACTCTGGTGGATGGCTGGATTTGCAGGAGGTAAATCAGCAATAATAGGCGCAGAAACTGATATTTTAGAAGCACATGTTATTAAAAAATCTTCAAGAATCCAGCGGTAGATAATGAAAAGAGGAGCATAGTTAACTCTACCTTATAAGCGAGTGCTCTTCAAAAACCCACAGTGCAGAGAATTTAATCATCCTTATATGCATATATGTAGCTACAATAAGACAAATAAAATGAATAAAATAAATTAAACACTGTCAATCCTCAACACTTACTTCCGGCATACGATCTAAAGTATCAATCGGATGTTTGGCGTCTGGTAATAGCTGAGCACGCAAATTGAGACAGTTAGCTTCCAGTTCGGAAGGCACCTTAACACCATGCTCTATACAAATAGTTCGTGCCATCTGATTATCCAACCAGTCTGTCCATGACTCGACCAATTTCTCATCGTGCCTACGTCGATTCCAAGATGAAAACCGATTAACAAGCATACCAATGCGTTCCTCCATAGAAAAATTCGCTATTGGCACACGCAACCCTGCTAAACCGTCTCCAGTCGCGTCATCTGCCTGAAGTAGTTGCCACAGTCCACCACCACTACCCCCGCCACCAGAATGATAATTGCCCTCCATAGAGGAAATTTGATTACTCGCCCCAGAGTTGGACGAATAGTGGTCAAATAACATAGAAGAACCGCTTACGCTTCCGATAAGACTGGCATTGCCGTTGTACGCGCCGGCGTGTTGTAGCTCATCCATCAGAGCACGAACTGGCATCGATTGACGAGCATCACCTGCGGTGAAAAGACGACTTGAATTTCGCCGACGGGTTTGACCTACAATTTTATTTGTACGTAAATTTAAATTTCGTGGGTGCACAAAATAAATGCATATTAGCTTATATCTGTGATAATTACGCATGTAAGGTTATGAAGACAGTAGTAGCTGTCTACTATCAAGCAGACACAAAAATCAGCAAAAATCGTCCCAATCAATAAGTGTAAATAGTAAAAAAATGAATTAATTTTACATTCCCCTAAAGCATTCGCCAAAAAACCAAAAAGAATATTTCAATTAGAACACACCTGATATTGAAGCAATATAAAATGTCATGAACAAAAAAACATACTATAAAGACATAGAAAGCATAAAGAACAACATATAATGCACAACTTCATTCATTCAGCAATGCATGGGAAGAGTCAATATTTTCAATCGATATATAAAAAAGATTTGTACCAAATACACACGTCTCACAAAAGATGCGGAGATTAAAATTAAATAAAAAGGACAGTGTGCAGATTTTTTGGAATAACCTCTGTTCAGAAA
>JAQBSW010015240.1:0-10173 GCA_029291075.1 Eudiplozoon nipponicum | reverse complement strand
GAATTGCCTGATCCTTTATGGCTTCTGCGAAATTGCAGTTATTGATCAGACTATTTTGTGTAAAGGCATGCAGTAAATGCCATAGAAAAGAAATCGAGTAACAATTATAATAGGATTTTGAGGCGGAATTGCCTGATCCTTTATGGCCTGTGCGATATTGCAGTTTTTGAGCAGACTATTTTGTGTAAATGCACGCAGTAAATGACATAGAAAAGAAATCGAGTAACAAGTTTAGTAGGATTTTGAGGCGGAATTGCCTGATCCTTTATGGCTTGCGCGAAATTGCAGTTATTGAGCAGACTATTTTGTGTAAATGCACGCAGTAAATGCCATAGAAAAGAAATCAAGCAACAATTTTAGTAGGATTTTGAGGCGGAATTGCCTGATCTTTTATGGCTTGTGCGAAATTGCATTTATTGAGCAGTCTATTTTGTGTAAATGCACGCAGTAAATGCCATAGACAAGAAATCAAGTAACAATTTTAGTAGGATTTTGAGGCGGAATTGCCTGATCCTTTATAGCTTGTGCGAAATTGCAGTTATTGAGCAGACTATTTTGTGTAAATGCACGCAGTAAATGCCATAGAAAAGAAAACAAGTAACAATTTAAGTAGGATTTTGAGGCGGAATTGCCTGATCCTTTATGGCTTGTGCGAAATTGCAGTTATTGAGCAGACTATTTTGTGTAAATACACGCAGTAAATGCCATAGAAAAGAAATCAAGTAACAATTTAGTAGGATTTTGAGGCGGAATTGCCTGATCCTTTATGGCTTGTGCGAAATTGCAGTTATTGAGCAGACTATTTTGTGTAAATGCACGCAGTAAATGCCATACAAAAGAAATCGAGTAACAATTATAATAGGATTTTGAGGCGGAATTGCCTGATCCTTTATGGCTTGTGCGAAATTGCAGTTATTGAGCAGACTATTTTGTGTAAATGCACGCAGTAAATACCATAGGGAAGAAATCAAGTAACAATTTTAGTAGGATTTTGAGGCGGAATTGCCTGATCCTTTATGGTTTCTGCGAAATTGCAGTTTTTGATCAGACTATTTTGTGTAAAGGCATGCAGTAAATGCCATAGAAAAGAAATCGAGTAACAAATATAATAGGATTTTGAGGCGGAATTGCCTGATCCTTTATGGCTTGTGCGAAATTGCAGTTATTGAGTAGATTATTTTCTGTAAATGCACGCAGTAAATGCCATAGAAAAGAAATCGAGTAACAATTATAATAGGATTTTGAGGAGGAATTGCCTGATCCTTTATGGCTTGTGCGAAATTGCAGTTATTGAGCAGACTATTTTGTGTAAATGCACGCAGTAAATGCCATAGAAAAGAAATCAAGTAACAATTTTAGTAGGATTTTGAGGCGGAATTGTCTAATCCTTTATGGCCTGTGCGAAATTGCAGTTATTGAGCACACTATATTTTGTGTAAATGCACGCAGTAAATGCCATAGAAAAGAAATCGAGTAACTCTTTTAGTATGATTATGAGGCGGAATTGCCTGATCCTTTATGGCTTGTGCGAAATTGCAGTTATTGAGCAGACTATTTTGTATAAATGCACGCAGTAAATGCCATAGACAAGAAATCAAGTAACAATTATAATAGGATTTTGAGGCGGAATTGCCTGATCCTTTATGGCTTGTGCGAAATTGCAGTTATTGAGCAGACTATTTTGTATAAAGGCACGCAGTAAATGCCATAGAAAGGAAATCGAGTAACAATTATAATAGGATTTTGAAGCGGAATTGCCTGATCCTTTATGGCTTGTGCGAAATTGCTGTTATTGAGCAGACTATTTTGTGTAAATACACGCAGTAAATGCCATAGAAAAGAAATCGAGTAACAATTATAATAGGATTTAGAGGCGGAATTACCTGATGCTTTATGGCTTGTGCGAAATTGCAGTTATTGAGCAGACTATTTTGTGTAAATGCACGCAGTAAACGCCATAGAAAAGAAATCAGGTAACAATTTTAGTAGGATTTTGAGGCGAAATTGCCTGATCCTTTATAGCTTGTGCGAAATTGCAGTTATTGAGCAGACTATTTTGTGTAAATGCACGCAGTAAATGCCATAGAAAAGAAATCAATTAACAGTTTTAGTAGGATTTTGAGGCGGAATTGCCTGATCCTTTATGGCTTGTGCGAAATTGCAGTTATTGATCAGACTATTTGTGTAAATGCACGCAGTAAATGCCATAGAAAAGAAATCGAGTAACAATTATAATAGGATTTTGAGGCGGAATTGCCTGATCCTTTATGGCTTGTGCGAAACTGCAGTTATTGATCAGACTATTTTGTGTAAATGCACGCAGTAAATGCCATAGAAAAGAAATCGAGTAACAATTATAATAGGATTTTGAGGTGGAATTGCCTGATCCTTTATGGCTTGTGCGAAATTGCAGTTATTGAGCAGACTATTTTGTGTAAATGCACGCAGTAAATGCCATAGAAAAGAAATCAAGTAACAATTTTAGTAGGTTTTTGAGGCGGAATTGCCTGATCCTTTATGGCTTGTGCGAAATTGCAGTTATTGAGCAGACTATTTTGTGTAAATGCACGCAGTAAATGCCATAGACAAGAAATCAAGTAACAATTATAATAGGATTTTGAGGCGGAATTGCCTGATCCTTTATGGCTTGTGCGAAATTGCAGTTATTGAGCAGACTATTTTGTGTAAATGCACGCAGTAAATGTCATAGAAAAGAAATCAAGTAAAAATTTTAGTAGGATTTTGAGGCGGAATTGCCTGATCCTTTATGGCTTGTGCGAAATTGCAGTTATTGATCAGACTATTTTGTGTAAATGCACGCAGTAAATGCCACAGAAAAGAAATCGAGTAACAATTATAATAGGATTTTGAGGCGGAATTGCCTGATCCCTTATGGCTTGTGCGAAATTGCAGTTATTGAGCAGACTATTTTGTGTAAATGCACACAGTAAATGCCATAGACAAGAAATCAAGTAACAATTTTAGTAGGATTTTGAGGCGGAATTGCCTGATCCTTTATGGCTTGTGCGAAATTGCAGTTATTGAGCAGACTATTTTTGTAAATGCACGCAGTAAATGCCATAGAAAAGAAATCGAGTAACAATTTGAGTATGATTTTCAGGCGGAATTGCCTGATCCTTAATGGCTTGTGCGAAATTGCAGTTATTGATCAGACTATTTTGTGTAAAGGCACGCAGTAAATGCCATAGAAAAGAAATCGAGTAACAATTATAATAGGATTTTAGGCGGAATTGCCTGATCCTTTATGGCTTGTGCGAAATTGCAGTTATTGAGCAGACTATTTTGTGTAAATACACGCAGTAAATGCCATAGAAAAGAAATCAATTAACAATTTTAGTAGGATTATGAGGCGGAATTGCCTGATCCTTTATGGCTTGTGCGAAATTGCAGTTATTGAGCAGACTATTTTTGTAAATGCACGCAGTAAATACCATAGAAAAGAAATCGAGTAACAATTTTAGTATGATTTTGAGGCAGAATTGCCTGATCCTTTATGGCTTGTGCGAAATTGCAGTTATTGATCAGACTATTTTGTTTAAATGCACGCAGTAAATGCCATAGAAAAGAAATCGAGTAACAATTATAATAGGATTTTGAGGCGGAATTGCCTGATCCTTTATGGCTTGTGCGAAATTGCAGTTATTGAGCAGACTATTTTCTGTAAATGCACGCAGTAAATGCCACAGAAAAGAAATCAAGTAAAAATTTTAGTAGGACTTTGAGGCGGAATTTCCTGATCCTTTATGGCTTGTGCGAAATTGCAGTTATTGAGCAGACTATTTTGTGTAAATGCACGCAGTAAATGCCATAGAAAAGAAATCAAGTAACAATTTTAGTAGGATTTTGAGGCGGAATTGCCTGATCCTTTATGGCTTCTCCGAAATTGCAGTTATTGATCAGACTATTTTGTGTAAAGGCATGCCGTAAATGCCCTAGAAAAGAAGTCGAGTAACAATTTTAATAGGATTTTGAGGCGGAATTGCCTGATCCTTTATGGCTTGTGCGAAATTGCGGTTATTGAGCAGATTATTTTGTGTAAATGCACGCAGTAAATGCCATAGACAAGAAATCAAGTAACAATTTGAGTAGGATTTTGAGGCGGAATTGCCTGATCCTTTATGGCTTGTGCGAAATTGCAGTTATTGAGCAGACTATTTTGTGTAAAGGCATGCATTTAAAGCCATAGAAAAGAAATCGAGTAACAATTATAATAGGATTTTGAGGCGGAATTGCCTGATCCTTTATGGCATGTGCGAAATTGCAGTTATTGAGCAGACTATTTTGTGTAAATGCACGCAGTAAATGCCATAGAAAAGAAATCAAGTAACAATTTTAGTAGGATTTTTAGGCGGAATTGCCTGATCCTTTATGGCTTGTGCGAAATTGCAGTTATTGAACAGACTATTTTGTGTTAATGCACGCAGTAAATGCCATAGAAAAGAAATCAAGTAACAATTTTAGTGGGATTTTGAGGCGGAATTGCCTGATCCTTTATGGCTTGTGCGAAATTGCAGTTATTGAGCAGACTATTTTGTGTAAATGCACGCAGTAAATGACATAGAAAAGAAATCAAGTAACAATTTTAGTAGGATTTTGAGGCGGAATTGCCTGATCCTTTATGGCTTGTGCGAAATTGCAGTTATTGAGCAGACTATTTTGTGTAAATGCACGCAGTAAATGCCATAGAAAAGAAATCGAATAACACTTTTAGTAGGATTTTGAGGCGGAATTGCCTGATCTTTTATGGCTTGTGCGAAATTGCAGTTATTGATCAGTCTATTTTGTGTAAATGCACGCAGTAAATGCCATAGCAAAGAAATCAAGTAACAATTTTGGTAGGATTTTGAACCGGAATTGCCTGATCCTTTATGGCTTGTGCGAAATCGCATTTATTGATCAGACTATTTTGTGTAAATGCACGCAGTACATGCCATAGAAAAGAAGTCGAGTAACAATTTTAATAGGATTTTGAGGCGGAATTGCCTGATCCTTTATGGCTTGTGCGAAATTGCAGTTATTGAGCAGACTATTTTGTGTAAATGCACGCAGTAAATGCCATAGAAAAGAAATCAAGTAACAATTTTAGTAGGATTTTGAGGCGGAATTGCCTGATACTTTATGGCTTGTGCGAAATTGCAGTTATTGATCAGACTATTTTGTGTAAATGCACGCAGTAAATGCCATAGAAAAGAAATCGAGTAACAATTATAATAGGATTTAGAGGCGGTATTGCCTGATCCTTTATGGCTTGTGCGAAATTGCAGTTATTGATCAGACTATTTTGTGTATATGCACGCAGTAAATGCCATAGACTAGAAATCGAGTAAAAATTGTAATAGGATTTTGAGGCGGAATTGCATGATCCTTTCTGCCTTCTGCGAGATTGCTGTTATTGAACGGATTATTTAGGGTAATTGCACGCAGTAAATGCCATAGACAAGAAATCGAGCAAAAATTGTAATAGGATTTTGAGGCGGAATTGCCTGATGCTTTATAGCTTGTGCGAGATTGCAGTTATTGAACAGATTATTTAGGGTAAATGCACACAGTAAATGCCATGAACAAGAAATCAGTAAAAAATTGTAATAGGATTTTGAGGGCAGGTGCGCAGTCCCTTTCTCCCTTGTGCGAAATTGCAGTTATTAGATCAGACCTTTGTTTATATCCACGCAGTAAATACCATATAGACTAAATCGAGTAAAAATTATGGCGATTTTGAGGCGGAATTGCATGATCCTTTCACCTTGTGCGAGATTACTGTTATTAGACAGTTATTTAGGGGTAATTACGCGCAGTAAATGCCATAGGCAAGAAATCAGTAAAAATTGTAATAGGATTTGGGGCAGATTGCCTGATGCTTTATGGCTTGTGCGAGATTGCTGTTATTGAACAGATTATTTAGGTTAAATGCACGCAGTAAATGCACAGAGAAAGAAATCGAGTAAAGATTGTAATAGAATTTTGAGGCGGAATTGCCTGATCCTTTATGGCTTGTGCGAGATTGCTGTTATTGAAAAGATTATTTTGGGTAATTGCACGCAGTAAATGCCATAGACAAGAAATCGAGTAAAAATTGTAATAGGATTTTGAGGCGGAATTGCCTGATCCTTTATGGCTTGTGCGAGATTGCTGTTTATGAACATATTTTTTAGGGTAAATACACGCAGTATATGCCATAGACAAGAAATCGAGTAAAAATTGTAATAGGATTTTGAGGCGTAATTGCATGATCCTTTCTGCCTTGTGCGAGATTGCTGTTATTGAACGGATAATTTAGGGTAAATGCACGCAGTAAAAGCCATAGACAATAAATCGAGTAAAAATTGTAATAGGATTTTGAGGCGGAATGGCCTGATCCTTTATGGCTTGTGCGAGATTACTGTTATTTAACAGATTATTTAGGGTAAATGCACGCAGTAAATGCCATAGACAATAAATCGAGTAAAAATTGTAATAGGATTTTGAAGCGGAATTGCCTGATCCTTTATGGCTTGTGCGAGATTGCTGTTATTGAACAGATTTTTTTGGGGTAAATGCACGCAGTAAATGCCACAGACAAGAAATCGAGTAAAAATTGAAATAGGATTTTGAGGCGCAATTGCCTGATACTTTTTGGCTTGTGCGAGTTTGCTGTTATTGAACAGATTATTTAGGGTAAATGCACGCAGTAAATGCCATAGACAAGAAATCGAGTAAAAAATGTAATAGGATTTTGAAGCGGAATTGCCTGATCCTTTCTGTCTTGTGCGAGATTGCTGTTATTGAACAGATTATTTAGGGTAAATGCACGCAGTAAATGCCATAGACAAGAAATCGAGTAAAAATTGTAATAGGATTTTGAGGCGGAATTGCATGATCCTTTCTGGCTTCTGCGAGATTTCTGTTATTGAACACATTATTTAGGGTAAATGCACGCAGTGAATGCCATAGACAAGAAATCGAATAACAATTGTAATAGAATTTTGAGGAGGAATTGCCTGATCCTTTATGGCTTGTGCGAGATTGCTGTTATTGAACAGATTATTTAGGGTAAATGCACGCAGTATATGCCATAGACAAGAAATCGAGTAAAGATTGTAATAGGATTTTGAGGCGCAATTGCCTGATCCTTTATGGCTTGTGCGAAATTGCTGTTATTGAACAGACTATTTTGAGTAAATGCACGCAGTAAATGCCATAGACTAGAAATCGAGTAAAAATTGTAATTGGATTTTGAAGCGGAATTGCCTGATCCTTTATGGCTTGTGCGAGATTGCTGTTATTGAACGGATTATTTAGGGTAAATGCACGCAGTAAATGCCATAGACAAGAAATCGAGTAAAAATTGTAATAGGATTTTGAGGCGGAATTGCATGATCCTTTCTGCCTTGTGCGAGATTGCTGTTATTGAACAGATTATTTAGGGTAAATGCACGCAGTAAATGCCATAGACAAGAAATCGAGTAAAAATTGTAATAGGATTTTGAGGCGGAATTGCATGATCCTTTCTGCCTTGTGCGAGATTGCTGTTATTGAACGGATTATTTAGGGTAATGCACGCAGTAAATGCCATAGACAAGAAATCGAGTAACAATTGTAATAGGATTTTGAGGCGGAATTGCCTGATCCTTTATGGCTTGTGCGAGATTGCTGTTATTGAACAGATTATTTAGGGTAAATGCACGCAGTAAATGCCATAGACAAGAAATCGAGTAACAATTGTAATAGAATTTTGAGGCGGAATTGCCTGATCCTTTATGGCTTGTGCGAGATTGCTGTTATTGAACAGATTATTTAGGGTAAATGCACGCAGTATATGCCATAGACAAGAAATCGAGTAAAGAATTAAAATTGGATTTTGAGGCGGAATTGCCTGATCCTTTATGGCTTGTGCGAAATTGCTGTTATTGAACAGATTATTTAGGGTAAATGCACGCAGTAAATGCCATAGACAAGAAATCGAGTAAAAATTGTAATAGGATTTTGAGGCGGAATTGCCTGATCCTTTCTGGCTTGTGCGAGATTGCTGTTATTGAACAGATTATTTAGGGTAAATGCACGCAGTAAATGCCATAGACAAGAAATCGAGTAAAAATTGTAATAGGATTTTGAGGCGGAATTGCATGATCCTTTCTGGCTTCTGCGAGATTTCTGTTATTGAACAGATTATTTAGGGTAAATGCACGCAGTGAATGCCATAGACAAGAAATCGAATAACAATTGTAATAGAATTTTGAGGCGGAATTGCCTGATCCTTTATGGCTTGTGCGAGATTGCTGTTATTGAACAGATTATTTAGGGTAAATGCACGCAGTAAATGCCATAGACAAGAAATCGAGTAAAGATTGTAATAGGATTTTGAGGCGGAATTGCCTGATCCTTTATGGCTTGTGCGAAATTGCTGTTATTGAACAGACTATTTTGGGTAAATGCACGCAGTAAATGCCATAGACTAGAAATCGAGTAAAAATTGTAATAGGATTTTGAAGCGGAATTGCCTGATCCTTTATGGCTTGTGCGAGATTGCTGTTATTGAACAGATTATTTAGGGTAAATGCACGCAGTAAATGCCATAGACAAGAAATCGAGTAAAAATTGTAATAGGATTTTGAGGCGGAATTGCATGATCCTTTCTGCCTTGTGCGAGATTGCTGTTATTGAACGGATTATTTAGGGTAAATGCACGCAGTAAATGCCATAGACAAGAAATCGAGTAAAAATTGTAATAGGATTTTGAGGCGGAATTGCCATGATCCTTTCTGGCTTGTGCGAGATTGCTGTTATTGAACAGATTATTTAGGGTAAATGCACGCAGTAAATGCCATAGACAAGAAATCGAGTAAAAATTGTAATAGGATTTTGAGGCGGAATTGCCTGATCCTTTATGGCTTGTGCGAGATTGCTGTTATTGAACAGATTATTTAGGGTAAATGCACGCAGTAAATGCCATAGACAAGAAATCGAGTAAAAATTGTAATAGGATTTTGAGGCGGAATTGCCTGATCCTTTATGGCTTGTGCGAGATTGCTGTTATTGAACAGATTATTTAGGGTAAATGCACGCAGTAAATGCCATAGACAAGAAATCGAGTAAAAATTGTAATAGGATTTTGAGGCGGAATTGCATGATCCTTTCTGGCTTCTGCGAGATTTCTGTTATTGAACAGATTATTTAGGGTAAATGCACGCAGTGAATGCCATAGACAAGAAATCGAATAACAATTGTAATAGAATTTTGAGGCGGAATTGCCTGATCCTTTATGGCTTGTGCGAAATTGCTGTTATTGAACAGACTATTTTGGGTAAATGCACGCAGTAAATGCCATAGACTAGAAATCGAGTAAAAATTGTAATAGGATTTTGAGGCGGAATTGCATGATCCTTTCTGGCTTGTGCGAGATTGCTGTTATTGAACAGACTATTTAGGGTAAATGCACGCAGTGAATGCCATAGACAAGAAATCGAATAACAATTGTAATAGGATTTTGAGGCGGAATTGCCTGATCCTTTATGGCTTGTGCGAGATTGCTGCTATTGAACAGATTATTTAGGGTAAATGCACGCAGTAAATGCCATAGACAAGAAATCGAGTAAAAATTGTAATAGGATTTTGAGGCGGAATTGCCTGATCCTTTATGGCTTGTGCGAGATTGCTGTTATTGAACAGATTATTTAGGGTAAATGCACGCAGTAAATGCCATAGACAAGAAATCGAGTAAAAATTGTAATAGGATTTTGAGGCGGAATTGCATGATCCTTTCTGGCTTCTGCGAGATTGCTGTTATTGAACAGATTATTTAGGGTAAATGCACGCAGTGAATGCCATAGACAAGAAATCGAATAACAATTGTAATAGGATTTTGAGGCGGAATTGCCTGATCCTTTATGGCTTGTGCGAGATTGCTGTTATTGAACAGATTATTTAGGGTAAATGCACGCAGTAAATGCCATAGACAAGAAATCGAGTAAAGATTGTAATAGGATTTTGAGGCGGAATTGCCTGATCCTTTATGGCTTGTGCGAAATTGCTGTTATTGAACAGACTATTTTGGGTAAATGCACGCAGTAAATGCCATAGACAAGAAATCGAGTAAAAATTGTAATAGGATTTTGAGGCGGAATTGCCTGATCCTTTATGGCTTGTGCGAGATTGCTGTTATTGAACAGATTATTT
>JAQBSW010015239.1:0-10173 GCA_029291075.1 Eudiplozoon nipponicum | reverse complement strand
CTGCATTGCACTCTTCCTGACAGATGTATACATACATCATCCTGAATAACCGAGCCTAAAATGCATAATTTACCAATGGGCACTCTGCAAACGTTATGTAGATGATATATTATTTTTCATCCCAGATGCAGCAACCCTATCCGTAATCCTCAAGCAAACCGATGGATAAGATCCAGATTTCAAATTCACTTCCGAGGTAGTGAAAGATAACATATTTCCCTTCCTCGACATCCAACTAAATCGAGAATAAAATGGTTGTTTGACAAAATAATATATTCAGTACCAGAGCAGTGTGCCAAGATGTCACAAATGAAAATTAGTTAAATCCTAGCAAACAGTATCAGGATGATCTGCTCTGAACACATGATCGAGGAAGAACTAGGACACTTGGGGAAAATTTTGCTAATGAAAAAATACAGAACGGTTCATTGATGTCAACATCAGACCACATTAGATTTACACTAGAGTGGATACCGTGAAGCAGGCTTTTCTATATTTACCAATTAGAGGCAACGTAGCGGCCTCAATAATTGCACGGAGATTAAATAGAATTTATTAAGAGATTTTTGCAAGTGTAAATGTTAATATCACTATTAGCCTACGAAGAACCATGAGGTTGTATGCCAAATATCAATTGTCAACTCTCTCCAAATCATTCATAGTCTACTAATTCTCATGTATGAGTGGAAGCGCATATATTGGACGTAGAGAGAAGCAGTTGATCGACACACTCCAGCAATTCTTACTGAAGATATTGATTGAAAAGACCAGGCATCCGTAGAAAAATCAAAACACAAGTAGAAACACACACAGACACATTCGCATATGCATTTACAAATCAGACAAAACAAGGAATATAAGTAAAACCGAGTCTGACTAAGTGCCACCGAATTAATCGAATGAAAACCAAGGATGTATATAAATGAAAGATTGTAAACTGAAGTTTAATAATCTCGAAATAAATGGCAATTTTCCACTTTGTTATTGATGTTTTTCCTTCCTAATCCGAAATATAACAGTAGTTTTCAGTTAACGGAAATAATAAAGAGTATATATATATATATATATATATATATATATATATATATATATATATATATATATAGTGAATCTATGGTAAATCTATTTATATATGTCGTTAGAATAAACTAAACATTGTATAGGATAACGAACAAAATTCTTGAACTAGACTGGTTTCGTAGTTATTTGGAACTCTTTATGTATTTTCCAGGACATGTCTGCTTCTAACGACTGAGCCTCCGTGCTGCACTCTTATCGTTTTAAGTTATAAACTAACTAATGTTTCTTGGTTAGCCTTTGTTTTATATTGAGTCTATATGGCATTGCTTTATACCCAAGGTTGCAACTAACCATAACCAAACGGTAATTATTAAAAAGACGTCGCACTACATGGGGAAGTAGTAATGAATTGAAAAATTGTTTAATTAAACAAACATTGAATGGTTTGCTTAGAAAAATCGCATTCAATTTCATGCGGACGTTCTGGTGTGCTTTAATGCTAAGCATGAAGTTCGTACGTGATTTGATTACGATTTATTGAATTGTGGGTGCGTAAATGTGCGAATCTCGGCAGGTACATTTCTCGCATTCTGTTCCTTTTGTTTTAATGTATATATTTAAAACAACTAAATTTAATTTGCTTTTATAGTTTAATATACAAAGCACCAGATTTTCTAATCGCGTTATGTTTTGGCGTAAAGAAAATGGTCCTTTTTTAACTTTATTTTCCAGACGTGCTTCCAGGTTAGGCTATGTTTCATTATACGATTAACTTATTAACTCAAATTTTAACTGAAAGTTTGTAATTGAAAAGCACCTACAATTATGTGTTAACTTACTTGTGTTAGTTGAAAATACGTTACACATCCTTTTATTTCGCATTTTGGCTTCATTATCTCACAGTTTCGCATAGATCAATTTCGAAAACAACCACAATGGACAACTAGACATTAAATTTAAATTTTCAGATAAAATATAACATATTTTAAAGATGATCTTAAAGGAAAATAAGTTATTACTACTAACTTAATGAGTCTCCGACAAAATTATTAGACGAATGTAAAAAATGTCTAGGCAAACGAAAAAATATTATTTAGGAACCTAAATCGGGGTATGTGGATATGAAAAATGGAAAAAACTAATTTAAATTAATAAAATAAATAAATTTTTATTGTAATGCAATAAGCACAAGCTTATATAACTAATTTAACATACAGAATGTAAATATCTATATGTATTAGTGTATTCCCAGAAGGAAGCATTTACTGCCCTAGGTTAGGCTTCATAATAAATGTAATAATATAATAAATCAATAACTTATAAGATAAATGGAAAGCAATTGCTTTTCATTTGGTTGAGAACCAATAAAATAATTAAAGAAAAAGGAGAATGAGTAGTTTGATGGTTTACGTTAGTCTGGTTTATAATCAAATCAGCAATGCGGCCTTAGGCAGTATGGTATACAGCTGTTGAGCGATGTACGTTAAATGAGTATGAAATAAAATGCCGTCTACTCATTACTTTGAATAGCGATATACTTGCAGTTAGAAATATTCTAACGAAGCGGTAAAAGATTTCTGTTTTATAATTATTTTGGCAAATGAATTCCACTTTAATACCCGAAGAGAAATATTATCATCAATTTATTTCACTGGCTAAAGCATTTTGCTCTTACATAGGCGTGTTTTAGAGGCGGCATCGGGAGATAAAAAAATTTTAAATCTGATCTACAATACACAATATAAACGTAACTTCTGCTTTTTTCCAATGCCAAATAAATAAACATGAAAAAAATTTTTTTTAGAAACATGAGAAACAATTTAATTACATGTAGAGCACCTGTTAATCTCTTTTAAATTTTTTTTATTGAAAGATCATTAAGAAACACGAATTTGCTTCAAGCTAATATATTTTAACAGATTTGTACACCTAACACAAATGTTCAAATTTACATTGAATATTTTGCCAAAAGAGAAATTTGTTCGCTCTGCATTGAATGGAAAAAATTGTTAACTTTTATTAGACTAAATTTAGTTTACTAGCTTTATAACTACGTTGAAATATAGATGACAGTCTTGCGGATTTTTTTCGTTACAAGTTAGCAGCTATAACACAGATCAAAATAATAGCTTAGCTGTGGATTTTCTGAACAATCCGTAATTAAATCTCCCTATTTTCGTGACCACTTAGAACATTTAAAAACAATCACGCTGCGCACCTACGGCGATTGGTAGCCAAATAATTTTTTTGTCTAAAAGTACTTAATTATAATTTTCTAGTCATTCTACATTCACAAAAGAATTTCCCGTGTCATAGCTCGTTATTGTAGAGGCAAATAGAATTTCGCATTATAGATATTTACTGGTTAGACAGATTGCCCCTTTTTTGCTTCTAAATTGCGATTTTTATTGACATACTTGCAAATAGTTCTTGTGAATAATCAATCAGTTTCTCTTAATGTGCAGAACACGAAGTGTTATTTACTAAGTTGAATTGTTCAATGTTCATTCATAGAATTTCACTGCGGCCATCAATAAAATTACAAGGTGTGTTAATAAAATTTTCGCGATTAGATTATTCTCAGCTTTGGACTCGGTATATTGTCAACCGCTTAATGAGACCATATATTTTGTATTTAAAATTAAGCGAAAAACGTAAAGCCTTTGAAAAAATAATCGAAAGTCGTAGTAACCACTGATTTATAGACTATTTTAATAAAAAGCAAATGTTTTCAATCTGTTAAATTATATTTAATAAATAACTGATGACAAAAACGCAAATTTAATTTAAATTCAGGAATAAAACTCTATGGTAGTTGTGTAATGTTCGATGCAAAATCTTTCCCATGCTAAATGATCAAGTAACCTTGCAAACAATCAAGTTGCTGATATTTAGGGATAAAATGCGCCACAAACCAAAGTCTATCTCTAAATATCAATAATGGTCTAATGCATTGCACTTTAAACTATTGTAATTTGTATCATTATCTGCGTTGTATCTACCTTTAACTCCGTTTTAGCATCATTTTATACATACTAAATTGCAGCATACTATCAATACCGAATTAAAGGCTTTTCCCCTAAAGTTTGCCACATAAAATTAAAATGACGCCTATACCAAAATTGTGTACATTTACCTATATGAAATCTATCTTTACTCTGGCATATATTGGATTTTGAAATTAGAAAGTGGTGATACTCGTTTTTTAAATTAATATAAGCAATATCTGAAATCAGTAAATACGTTTTATAGCACATCCTGTGATGATTATGAAATATATTATTGTAAAGAAAGAATAAAATAACTCTTCGAATTCAAACCAGATAATAAAACAAAAACTAGCCTTACTTATAGCGTTGATCAAATAAATATTATAGATAGGGCAGCAAGGTTCCTTATAAAATAAGCGTGCGGAAACCATGTACTAACGATTCCTTCACCTACTAATATAATAAAATATTCAAATTAAAAATTGGTATTTTAGTTCTTTGCGCAATATTTCGAGTTTGTATGTTTTAAATTATCCTCATTAACACAACA
The DNA here is from genome assembly GCA_029291075.1 of Eudiplozoon nipponicum. Taxonomy (NCBI): domain Eukaryota; kingdom Metazoa; phylum Platyhelminthes; class Monogenea; order Mazocraeidea; family Diplozoidae; genus Eudiplozoon; species Eudiplozoon nipponicum. Next base: position 5,613 of record JAQBSW010015239.1, on the reverse strand, counting down.
TCGTTAACGAAAACGTTGACACCGGTGTTTTATTATAGGTATATTGTCGGATTTATCCTCATTTCCAAGTACACATCGTGTGGGTCTCTATGATAACTGGGTGCTAATTAGTCGCATCCATCCATAGGCTTTCAAGGAATTAGTACCAACCGTCGAAAATGTTGGATTATCTAGTATTGATGACCTTGTTAAAAAATGTATATATATATAATATAGAATAACCTAATATTTTCGTTGGCTAGCAATAATTCTTGTGTAAGACGTCAATGTGTACTTGGAAATGATAATCAATCAGATTATTGTAATTCCACTATTGTAGTACATAAACTCACAATGAGATTGGTGTTTATTCCAAGCTCGCAAACTAGATCAAAAGACGTGCCAACACCAGCACAGTCAATGACCGTTTAATTACAATTAACGCTCGATATTTTAAGAAACATCAGCAGATTTTGAACTTGAATGTTAAGCATTTTGTCGTATATTCTGATTCGCTATTGAGCTTGGAGGTAATCAAGCCCACAGGATGCCGGTTTTATTGAGGAGACCATTGCAAAGAATCGCCATTCAAATGTATCATCTCCACTAACAATGTACGGATTCTAGGAAGCACAAAATAAGTTTGCCTAAGAAAACAATAATATCAATGATCAATACTCCGTTTCATATATTGGCTAGATAGATAATTCGTGTCCTAGTACTATTTTGCAAGCTAGTATGGAATTCTTGTTTGCCGATTCTTTTCATTTTGTTAAGAGAATTCAAGATACAACTGTTAAAATACAAAATTATGATGTCTTTTGATGATACGTCTTTGTTTACAATAATTCAAATCGAATCCACCATTGACTTTGTAGTCCAAACGGAAGACAAAAACATATTACCATCTCTCGAGTCTTGTAATAATCTACGGAAGCATATTTACTATGCACAAAAAAAGTACAGTTTTGTTTTACTAGATCATCAATAAACAGATTGATTGTGTGGAAATGTTAGCAGAAAATATACTAGACCATGTTGGGGACACATTATTAAAGAATAAAACACGTAAAATGCACAGTACATAGTTTATGTTGTCGATAATTCCGTTTTTCTTAAAAACGAGTTGCATTAAAAAAACTGCTTCAAAGTTTCAATAAAGAACATAAAACGATAATTTTCTCGCCGGATGTACAGCCACAAAAAGATGTAAATGGTAAATTAAATAAAACAATTTACAACAAACAAGCCTAGTCTGAACAGTATTTGTATTACAACAGTTTCGTGATTTACATTAAATATTGTCGATTGAATTGACGGATTTGTCAGTCCATATTCAAAACGGGACGAATATAGTAAATCAAATCCATCTACCGTCTATTGAATTTCTTACAAAATTGAATGAGTCAATACTTCAGGGGGAAATCAAAAGAAACAGACCTATATATACCGGAAAAGAAAGCAAATTTCCTGAAGATCCCACTTAAAGAAGAATCTGTTTCTCGCACAGCTCAGAAGTTAGTTGAATCAGTATTAACACGCAAAATTAAGATAGTTATACTACGAGTGTTACTTAACGCGAAAAACTTGACTTTACCAGCAATTAATGAGAATCAACCGTTAATGTAGACTTTAGGTATTAATTACCAATAAACATGTGCAATCTGTCGATAAACTTACGTAGGCCAAACTACTACACACTTAATTACTCGAATTAAAGGATTCTGCAACTTAAAAGTCTGTCTTAAACCAAATGGCTAATACAAATCTGTTATTTCACAACATAAAATTCAAAACTTTGCAAGCAAGTTTTCAAGAGGTGACATTTAAGGTAATTTATAATTACGATAACAGAAATAAGCTCTATGGAGAAAAAAATGTAATCGAATATATAAACGCAGAAAAGACATGTTTGGTTACTGATCCTGAACTGGAGGTGATGCTAGCATATGATTAGTTGTTTGATTATATTACGATTTTACCATCTTTAAAATTCCCAGATTGTTTTGCCTTTCAATATATATATATATATATATATATATATATATATATATATATATATATATATATATATACATAATATACAAATATAATATATATTATATATTGTTCACTCGCACATCAATCTGAAATAAACAACTAGCAAGAAATTGAAGTAACACCAAAAAACAGACTAATTTTCAACCACTAAATCAAGTAAAAACGTTAGATTAATATAAATGACGAACTATATTCTTATATTTTGTAAATAAAAACATTTTATTTAAATAATTTGGATTGTATTCCTAGAAGTAAACTGTATTTTTTATGAATACATATATAAAACCTGCTTAGAGGTATTAATACATCAAAGGCATTTATTGAGCCACATTTTGATAAAATTTGAATTTTGATTTAGTTCATTTTTGTTAAAAGTACTAAAGAATTATGAGGAAAATTCAAAACTAAAAGTCATACATAAATTCATGTGTAAAACATGCATGCTTAGAAAGTATATATAAGTAATATTGAGCTGCCTGTTGTTGCTAAGTAATTCATAAATCATAAAAAACTCTTCAGCCATAGCACTGGCATTTACAGACAAGTGACCAATTGTCATGGGACACCTGTTTACTAGATCACCAACTATTGCAGGACGATTCCAAAATAGTTTGTGATTCAAAGTGAACTAAATGGTTGTAATTCATCTACCCTTTCTGTCGTAAAACTCTTGTATTTTGATGATCCTCATATTTCGACATGATTTCATGTGAAACGATGGCGTCTATGAAAAATATCGTTATTATATCTGGCCAAACGCAATGAGAATTTACTAACTTTGTTTCAAAAGCAACTCATTTATTCAGGAACATCTCAGAATACAGCTTCTAGTTAGATGCAATATATAATTCGTTCCATTTTTTAAAATTTATACTATTTCACATAGATCTAAGGCAATCATGAATATTTAAACTGCGGTTCTTCATAAACCGTGGTTAAGTGATCAATTTAAAATAAATACATAATACTTCAGATTTCCACTTATGGTACGTTATCCATATAACTACCAGGATTTATATATACGGTTTCATCTTAATTCTTGTATGTATTCAAACACAGTAGCTGTAACACAACGCAGGCTCATAAACTAAGACGTGTAAGCCTTTAGTCATATTTGACTAACAATTTTTATTAGCTAACCGCATATTTGTTACAATTACAAACAAATTTTCAAATCAATTAAACAATAATTGATTTCGCGGGTGGTGGAAACAATTCCCTAAATCAAGTTTGCGATCTTGAAGTAAATAACAATTCCCTTGTATTTAAACAGTCGTCGAACGAAATAATAAAACTACCGCCAGTCGCAACGCACTATCGCGTTTTGACCTTCCATGATCATCATCAGAGCACGACGGCAAACTGACTACGAGGATCAAACCGCATTGCATATATATATGGAAAGCAAAATTAGATATGCGGCTTTCACCTCTAGTAGTCTTGCATACTTTGCACGTGACTGGAAATGTCGGCTGCACAATTTCAATGCAGCCACGAACATTAGCTGTTTGTAGTTTTCGCCACACACACATATATAGACAATACAATTAAACAATAATTGATTACGCGGGTGGTGGTTTGATCCTCGATATTCAGTTTGCCGTCATACTCTGATGATGATTATGGAAGGTTCAAACGCGTCAGTGAGTTGCGACTGGTGGTAACTTTGTTATGTTGTTCGACGACTGGTTAAATAAAGTGGGATTGGTGTTTACTTCAAACTCGCAAACTTGATTTAAAGAATTGTTATCACCACCCGCGCAATCAATTATTGTTTAATTGTATTGTCTATATATGTGTGTGTGGCGAAAGCTACGAACAACCAATGTTCGTGACTACATAGAAATTGTGTAGCCGACATTTCCAGTCACGTACAATGTATGCACGTCTACTAAACGTGAGAGCCGCATATCTAATTTTGCTTTTCATATATATGCAATGCGGTTTAATCCTCGCTAGTTAGTTTGCCGTCGTACTCTGATGATGATCATGGAAGGTCAAAACGCGTCAGTGCGTTGCGACTAGCGGTAGTTTTGTTATGTTGTTCGACGATTGGTGTTTACTTTAAGCTTGCAAACTGGATTTAAAGAAATGTTAAAATCGTCAAGCTGACCAAATCGCATTCTATTTTAATTGCGTGCGTGCACATGTTCCCGAAAGTGGAATTGCGTTTTTAAAAATAAAATTCTCTGTACTAGTTATTTGCCATAAATGCCTTGTGTTCGAAACTTATTCGTATTTTATATGTCAATTGTAGGATATAGGTATAAAAATTCTTTTCATCATTTGCGTGACGCCAAGACCCAAATTCTGGCGCTACTTAAACTCCAAAAAATGCTTTTCAAAAAAAAATCTGTTAACAGGGCTCGAATATGGGAAGATCTGTTTCTCTGAAAAACTGAGCCGCACTGCCACACATTACACAGAATGACTAGTTAGATATTAATGAGTGTTTTTGAATATTCTGTCATCAGGGAGAGATTCCAAAGCAGACCTACCCGGGTTGGAGCACTGCCCGCGGAAAATTCAGAGCAGGACCTGATGAGTTCTCAGTAAAAGAAAACCCGTTCTACAGTATGAATTGCATGTCCTCCGTCATACAATGTTTAGTTTGTACTAACAAATGTTTGTCTTTAAATCATGATCTCAAAACTGATTTAATTTAAAAAAAATTATATTTTGAAATTCTTGAAGAACCTTTTTTAGAATCTTTAGAAGGAAGGTTATTGAGCATTCTCTAATGCGAATGGATGTTAACTTTAGATTAGATAATTTTTGATAATATATTGTACAGTCACTGACGTAATTATAAATTAATTTAACGTTTTGTAGCCTTAGATTTCCTATACGTTAATTACACTACTTAAGTATTTAAAAAATACCCCCCATTTATCTCAACAACGATTGCCCTAGAATCTTTCAAACCATCTGCGAATTTTCGACTCTCCTGGCCGAAATAAAGGACAAATACTTTTCATGTAAGATCAATTTTAGGTTACTAATTACTTCTGTTTCCATGCTGTTCTGCAGATATTGGATTGGTTAATAAGACCATTATTTTAAATAGGTTACAAAGTAACTGCTATGCAGAGTTATTGCATGTCATTTTACTGTGAATTCGGCCTAATTGAACCAAATTATAAAGCCACTGTTCGTTAAACTTTAAAATAAAAGAACGAAGATCTCCATTGCTTATAAAAGTCAGATTTAAATGAATCGTCAAAGACTGATTTTAAAATAGACGCGTTGCTGCAGAATTTATCATGAAAGATAGATTCGCGCATATTAATCATCATTAATTTCCTATCAATTAATAAAAGCCGTTTATGCTCACTAACTTTTCCAACCGACAAACACAGATATTAGATTGGCTAACGCTTTCATTCGATACTACTTAACTTTTTACGAGTCAAATCACCTGAAATGCTCCTATCCTGAAAAGAATAGAACATCCATATTTTTTTGTATTTATAGCCCATTCGCCGAACATCGTCAGAGTGTCATTTTTGTATTTGGCAATTTATTTAGGTCTGTAAGAAAACATGCGGGGAAATATGGCACTAGTTATATTAAAGTAAATATGGCTGCATTATA
>JAQBSW010015238.1:0-10173 GCA_029291075.1 Eudiplozoon nipponicum | reverse complement strand
ATTGCCTTTTCTAAACTATACAATACTTAGCTTATACTGTCTAAAGGTAAGTAATAAATAGGTCAGGTGTTTATATCAAGACCGCAACCTTGTTTATAATACTTATTATCACCACCCGCGCAACCAAAATCATTTTAATTATATAAATGTGCATTTCAATACCACTTCCCCATGTAGTGTGGTGTCTGTTCAGTAATGACAGATTGGTGATGGTTAGTTCGAACTTGGGTCTAAATGGATGCCATATGAGTTCCACCTAAAGGAAAAATAGACTAACCAAGTTACATTAGTTAGTATATAACTGTAAATTGTGTGCAGTGTAGTGTGCAGCAGGATGGCTCAATGGTTAGAGTACCAGATTCCGTTGCTGACATGCCCAGGTTGAGCCCTGTCCGCGGCAAATTCTGGCCAGTACATGATGAGTTCCTAGTATGGACGAAACCGGTCTACTAGATGAATTGCTTTTTTTACACTTCCAGAATTCTTAGTTTATTCGGATAAATGTATCTACTTAATGGGTCTGGTGTTTATATCAAGTTCGCAACCTTGTTTATAATAAATGGTAAAAGGTGAGTAATAAGCAAATTGATGGCTTGCTTATTCTCTGTAGATCATCTGTTAAAACCTGAAATTTTATTTATCGTGAAGAATTTTTTTACTTTTGTGTTTGATCATGCCTGTAGGCGTGCTAGAACGTCACCACGTTGGTCAGAGTAGACGTGTATTGCTTGGCAAGGCAAATACACGCCTGGGCCTCCTACCGTTAGCAAGTCCCCTGTCACATTTCTCGCCGGCAATCGACTATTGGTGCGCACGCCAGACCGAATTGAACTGCTATCTGTTTCGTTCACTTTACATGGTCGACGCGGACATCTACAGTCTGAAAAGCACTGTGTCACCTGGACACGCTTGGAGTGGAGCAAGTCAGTCAAACAGTGGAACTGCTTCAAGCAGTACAACGCCTTCTAACGGGACACTGTCATTTGCGTCTCAACTAAGACGGTGTATTGGTGGCTTCCTGTTATATGGACCTCCACCTTGTGGCTGGCCCCACTACCTGCCCCTAGATTATTCTTCTTCAGAGGACTCTAGTCTTATTTCTGGTGCAGCGAACCAACAAACAATGAAACCAGGCCAGGTCTGTGGGGCATAAATTGACGGATGTTTTCTCTTTTGTGGTACAGATATGAGCAAAAAGCATCACATATATGCATTGCGGTTTGATCCTCGCTAGTCAGTTTGCCGTCGTACTCTGATGATGAACATGGAAGGTAGAAACGCGTCAGTGCGTGCGACTGGCGATAGTATCTTTATGTTGTTCGACGACTGGCTAAATGCAATGGAATTGGTGTTTACTTCAAGCTCGCAAACTTGATTTAAAGAATTGAACGTTGTTTGTTTGCTTTCTATTCCTGACATGTATGTGAGTTTAGATTCTTAATTTTATTTGGTTTTATTGAAATTATTTCCACTTTTCCTGCGCACTGCTTGACCAGTGTTAACTTTCATTCAGACGCGTAGAATTCTACACAAGTGAAGATTATTTGCAATCCAAAATGCATTTTGAGTTTATACCCTTTCGATCAGATTAATTTAACCGCTAAGTCCGGGAATGCGGTGGATGTGAACGGTCACTGTTTTTGTTTACCCAATTGCCACCGGTTAAGATTCAATACAAATCAGGATATTCCATTTACTTTTATTCGCTTTGTCTCGTTCACTCGATCTGAATTTTGTGTCTTTCTCTCTTTCAGCTCACGAATAAACGGCACAAGGCCTATTTTTTGCTCTTCCAACCGGCTTTATTCGCCTTGATTATAAGTACAACATTCCATTCGATTCGGTATTTAATTAGAACAGTTAAAAACTGTGGTCTTGTTCCCCATTTTTAACTGGAATTTCAAAAAGCGCTAATAATATTAATAGACATTGGACCGATATAATCAAGCACTACAATCGAATTAGGCTCACTTAAAGCCGAATTAATTTGAACGCATTTAATTGGATCCACTCAAATATTATATTAGAAGTAACTCGATTCAAGAATACATAACAATTGCAAGTTTGTAGCAGGTATTGCGTACCTGGTAAGGATAAACGCAAGTCAGCATGAACGAAGGATATCATCTCACGTATTCATGCGTTTCGTGCCTACTAGCGACTCATCATTAGGAGCCGATATTACGTTATTTACCCATTATATATTTGGTAAAAAATGTGGAACACGTGGACAACACAATTATTTCTGATAACAACACCAATCGAAGATAAAGTTTCGCGTCAATTGTTTATATAACTATTTAAGCGAGAGAATTGCAAGTCACTGCACAAGTTGAAATTAACCCAAAAGAACTACGGTAAATACATTCAATTCTTAACTGTTTCGATAATCTTTTAGCCATTCAAATTACACTTATATGCCATTTGATGTGTTTACTTGAGCACATTTGCACATCGAAAAATTCAACCACCAAATGTAGAATATACAAGAGACTATTCGTATGCAGAACTGAATCTCTCACTTTCCCTATTTCACATATTCACTGTGATTTCATCCTCTTCAGTCAGATTGCCGCCGTGTTCTGGTTAAAACCATGGAAGGTCGAAATGCATCAGAACATAGAACTGGTGGTAGTTTGACTACGCTAGTCAACTAATTGTGAGTATTGTGCTGTATTTATACGTGACTATTGGCCCGATGATGGAACGGGAATTTCCGTTCCGAAACGTTGCCAGTAAACAAAGATTACGTAACACCGCATTTCCAGCAATTAGTATGAACGATGTTGAAGCCTTCGGAAGAAAGGGACGATTACGCACCCAGCCTGATCGAAGATAAAACAGTGGAAAAGTTAATCAATCGGGTCTTTGTGAAACTGTTAGTGCAAAGCTACAACCCGGGTACGCAAAACGCGACAATGCAAAATAATTTCTTCGGCCACAATAAATCATGATGTATTGTCATAGGCGCAGCTCTGTCTGCGAATCGCTCACCTAATTGATCAGGAAATCATGGCCTTTATTCTGCTATATGCGAGTTAAGAATCTCGTGACCATGTTTGGAGACGAGGTTTGGAACGTTTCCCCTCTTGTTGTGCAGTAATAGTAAGCAAACTAGATTGACTTCTAAATTATTCCTGACGACATTAAGTATTTAAATTAGTTCATTATGTAAAATAACTTTAAAAACGCGCATCGCGCATTTTTTCGTGTGTCTGTGTAACTGATTCGTATTCAGTTGAATAGAATTGCATATATATATATATATATATATATATATATATATTGCAGTGTCTGAATGTTAATATACTATTTACATGCGTCAGATTAATTGTTTTATTTATACTATGTAAAATGACGTAAGTAAGGGTGACATCAGTGGTTAAGAAGGGAAAATGTAATACAAATACACCTATATTTTAACCATGCTTGTGTAAGTGATCAATTGTTAATTAACTTAATGAAACTTAATTAATATATAATATTAAAATAAATGTAGGTCAGTCAAGAAGATTATGGAATTTACTAACAAAATAAGTATCGTTGTAAGGAATATGCCTATTAATACGAAAAGGTCCATTAATAAGTGTCAGACTCAATAGCGTCATAAGTTAACAGGTAAAATAAGATAATTAGTAGTGGATAGAAGGTGCAGAAAGGCTATGTAAATAGATTACCAACAAGTTGAATGTTATAAGGCTTTATCTTTACTTTATTTCAGTGGATAACCTATTCAATCCAGTCATCCTATTACGGTAATATTTCGCTATAAGTATACGGTCATCGCAGTTAATTGTGTGTCCAGTCACCATGGCAGGTCAGGCATGATCAGATTTACTAACACGTTCATGCTTGCATGCAGTTCCGTGTTCTCCTTTACTTACTTTGACTTTCCGCGCGGTTTGATTAACGTACATAAGGCGACAGTCTCTGTATCTAAGGGTTCAACTGCCCAGTATAAGAGACTGTGGCTGGACTGTTTTTATATTGTATTTCTATGCTCTTGCTTTTGCTTTTCTGCTTAGTTTGGAGCCCGGCCACGCCATGCTCTTACGATCCTCCTGCGTTCTATTCGATTTTGCGTTCAGTTTGGTACGACATTCATCCTTGGTGCTTTCATTAACTTACGAGTTTAACCATTAGCACGTTATTTTTCGCTGTCTGCTTAATTCTCACGTCCTATGTTTGATAACTGTTGATGTAGGACTTCATATTGTCGATAATTTTAGTTAACCAATTTTATTCTTTACGGATCATTTGACTTGAAGCTAAGAAGGACACCATAGTAAGTACCTTTCCCATAAATATCAAATTTCCTACTATTTGTAATTTATTTGACATTAAAAAAACGGTGATTCACCCGATGACTCGCTTCCAATTTCACTTATTTGATTACTTCATCTTAAGAAAATTTCGATGCAGTCAACATTAGATTCCAGGTCACTTATATTCATCAGTCGTGAACATTAGAGTGAGTTTAGACTTCAGTGGTATTTAGCATGAACGATGATCCAGAGAGTAAAGAAAGATGCTGGGTATTGGGACCGACAAAGGCAGCCCCATTGAGACACGTTTAATGTTTGTATAAACTTCTCTCCGAAGTGAGACAATTAGCATGGTATGAATAAAACAATTAATCTGACACATGTAAAAGATAAACTAAAATTCAGCCACTGTAGCTTCACTAAGAAGGATGTACACGCAAGTGTCAATATATTTAACCTGATACTTAACAGATTTATAGACAAGCACTCACATTTGTGAGTCTCGCCCTTCTAGTAAAACGTTATTAGCTGTTATGAGATTACCCAGCAATAATAACCAAGCCGTGGAAAGGAAATTTCACACTTGGTTTATCACTTTGTGTTTACATTGTGTGACGAGTTGTAAGAGATTTTAACTTACAAATTCAATTTTACCATGAACAACTATTATGAAAGCAGAGACATCCCGATGAATCGCCGCGTAAGCCAGTTACGCCATTGGCTACTCCTAGGCGTAAAGGAGTGCTAAAGACGACGAAACAAACGGCGGTTTGTCACATGTCGCCCTGGCTGTTAACAAAGTTAAATCGTCCGGGTCTAGCCGGACATAGACGTCGTCTTTTCGGTCCAATCTCAGAATGGCTGTTCACACGGGAACAAGCTCAGCTGGCCAAATCAGGTGGATCGCCACGAAAACGACTCAATCACAGCAGTAGTGGTGCTGGTGGTGTTGGAGGTGGTAGCATTGGCAGTGGCCATGATGAAGACTCCTTCGATGTTATTGTTGGACGTATAACTCAGGAGAATTGCCTACAATCTGACGAGATTGTCACTATTGTCTTTGTGGCCACCTGCACTAAAAGGTAAGACAGTATTTTTCTTATTTTGCCCACTTGGAACGACCGAGCTGGTATTATTTCACGGCTCAGGCAAACTATGCTTATTAGGGTTCTATTTCATTAGAACCACCACATTTCATGTTGATCATATCTGATTTGCCTTTCTTTTTTCGTTCTCTTAACTAGATGACGCTTTGATGTACTGTGCAGAGGATTTGCCTTTTGGGACACGATAGCATCTTGCTTCCATAGAAGTTACTTGTTTCTGGCGTGTTAATGAGCATTGAATATGTCGCATGGGTCTTCTTTTATACCTGCAGACTTCTTGTTTATATATATATATAAATATATATATATATATATATATATATATATATATATATATATATATATGCAAGTATGTATTATTTGTTGCGCACCTAGTAACAAATTAGTTCAATTATGACCAGAAGGATAAATCAAAGACGTCATGAACGGAATGTATAACCTTGTGCACATTCGTTTTGTGCTTACTGGCGACTCATCAGTAGGAGCCGGTATTGCGCCCTTTAACCACGATATATGTGGGTGAGGAATGTGGGGACATAGGACAGCACAATCTCCTAGACGAATGTGTAAACCTGCAGAAGTGAAGCTAACGTCATATAAAGTCTCGACAATGAGACTTCAACGCTAACTCACTCTATATAATATATATACCGAGTCTATAAAGGATACCAGCACTAAGGCTATTGTGTCAGTACCCGGTTGCAATATTATAGTACTGAAAAGTTACATGGTACTAACGCAGTGGTTGCCGAGTCGGTACATGGTACCAACACGATGGATTTCAATGTATGCTATAGTTCACCAAAATTGAGAATTAAAACTATTTCTGAACACCTTTAAAATTAGCAAAGTTAACTATGTGTCGCTTTTCTATCATTACGGAGCACTACGGCAAACTGACATGGGAGAATCAAATCGCGCTGTGTGCAGTTGTGATGCGTTAGAAACATTTTGCATACACTCTATTTGAATGGAATGTTGGCTGCGCAATTTATACACAGTCATTGATTTTTTGCTGTTTATTTTGCAGTCGTATACGCTATTCAATCAAGCAGTCCATGATTGAATGAATTGCGATGACAAGTAGTCAAGGATGCTTTGCAGACGTAAAATGTTAGCTTGTCTATTTCTAATTTTTATATCCATGTATATACAACGCGGTTTGATCCTCGCTAGTCAGTCTTCAGTTGTACTGTGATGAAGATCATGGAAGGTCGAAACGCGTCAGTGTGTTGAGCCTGGCGGTAGTTTTGTTGTGTTGTTCGACGACTGGAAAAACATAATTGGATTGTTGTTTACTTCAACATTGCAATCTTGATTTAAATAACGGTTTGTCTATGGAGTTCGAAGAACAATATAATTGGATTGGTGTCTACACCATGGAAACAAATTTTATTTCTTTTATTATTATTATTATTATTATTATTATTATTATTATTATTATTAGTAGTAGTAGTAGTAGTAGTAGTAGTAGTCGTAGTAGCAGTAGTAGTGGTAGTATTGTGTATTATCTCTATTTTTTAAATTTTTATGCTATTATTATATTAAATATCATAGTAATAGTAGCAATTATTATTATTACCCTCTTTAGTGTTAATATTGTAATTATTATTACTAATATGAATAATATTGTTAATATCAGCAACATTATTATTGTTATTAATATTTTCGTTATTATTATCGCAATCATTATCATTAATTTTACCATTTTCTTTTAAAACAAAAAACGTAAACGTAAAATATGGAAAAGTAAGGTTTTCAACTTATGCATATTCTGCTTTTCTAGATTTTTAATCATTATGATTATTATCATTATCATTATTTTTATTTGTATCATTAATTTTATTATTATTATTAATATCTTTGTTATTAATATTATTATGATTATTATCATTATTTCTATTGTTAGTATTAATTCTATTTTAATATTACTATTATCTTTGTCATTAATATTATTATGATTATTATCATTATTTCTATCGTTAGTATTAATTATATAATAATGATAATGATGATGATAATAATAATACTATTATAATTATCATATTCATTATTATTACTATCATTGTCGTTATTATTATTAATATTAATTTTTATTTTCGCTGGTGGTTTTTTGTTTTTGTAAAAAAAATAATTAGTCTTGTTGTTATCATTGCTCGTCATCATCATCATCATCATCATCATCATCATCATCATCATCATCATCATCATCATCATCATCGACATCTTTATTATTATCATTATTATTATTATTATTATTTTTGTTATTATTAATATTATTAACATATTTATTATTGTTGTTTCATTATTATCATTAATTAGTATTGTTTTTGTTATTATTATTCTTGAAGTTAATATTTTGCGGTGTGTAAGCATTCAGGTTATCAATGCCGCGTTTTGCGTACGCGGGTAATAGCTGTACACGGGCAGTTACACAAAGATCCGATTTTTCACAATTTCCAATTTTGTTTTGTCCTTTGATCGGGTTGACTCATTTTTACTTCAACTGGAAATGCGGTTCTATCACATCTTTGTTCACTGGCGACGTTTCGGTGCCTACTTTCCAGCACCATCATCAGGCAACACAACACTGATCACAATAGGAGATTTAAGCAAATGTGGTAACCTCGTTCCAAAACCATTCTATTTATATATATTTGACTCAACACTATTTTAATCATAGAATTTGTCTCAGTAGCTAAACTCAATATATAACTTTTTATAATTAGCAGACCAATCATTACCTCACCTATACATCATCTCATCTCGTATGCAGAATATTTTAGGAGAGAGAGACAGTATCGAACCTTTTGTTATTTGTTATAACTTTATTGCTACTATATCACGGTAATCAAAATTTAAAAATGCTAAAACTAAAACCTTGACTATCATATACTGTATTTTATTTAAAGCCGGGAACTCTAATGTATACAATGGTGTGTGAGGTATTGCGCACATAGCAACAAATTAGTTCAAATATGGAGCAGCAAGTAACGTAGATGGATGGAGAGTGAATGTTATATCGACGCTTAGGTGAACGATTAAAGAGAGAAAGATAGAGATAGTATGGAACAACTAACGTTTTTCAAAAAACTAATCGTAAGCACATTGCGAAGTTAATCAACTATTGTAAATAATTGCATAAGAATATTTGCTCATATGACTAAAATAATTCATTATATCTATATACATATATATCTAAATATAATATCGTAACACCTTTATATATATAGAAAAAGGACCATTGGTAATTATTAAACATGAATAATTTCTATTCGTATTATATATTTATTTATTACGTTAGTCACACCTTCTATCAATATATAAAATACATGTCAATATGTATAAAAACATATATATGAATATAAGCAACAGTATGAGACCAACATCCCTAATCCTATATATATATATATATATATATATATATGTTTGCCTATTTCAAATTATTATTTTATTCTTTTCTTACTGTTTTTTTATTTACCAATTAATCAAATTGTATATTTATTTATTCACACCTTATATAAATATATAAAATACATATAAATATGTATAAAAACATATATATATAAATATAAGCAACAGTGTGAGTCATATATATATATATATATATACATATATTATGTGTATAGAATAAACCTATCAATCTACCCATAGGCCTATCTATATATCCGTCTATCTATCACATTTTGGTTTCCTCTTGATATAAGGTGTGACTTACATAATAAATAAATATATAATAAGAATAGAAATTATTCATATTTAATAATTATCAATGGTCCTTTTTCTCTCTCTCTCTATTTATATATATATATATATATATATATATATATATATATATATATATATATATATATATATATAAAGGTTTTACGATATTATATTTAGATATATGTGTAATGAAGTATTTTAGTCATATCAGCAAATATTCTTATGCAATTATTTCCAAAAGTTGATTAACTTCGCATTGTGCTTACGATTAGTTTTTTGAAAAACGTTAGTTGTCCAGGCTATCTCTATCTTTCTCTCTTTAATCGTTCACCTAAGCGTCGATATAACATTCACTCTCCATCCATCTACGTTACTTGCTGCTCCATATTTGAACTAGTTTGTTGCTATGTGCGCAATACCTCACACACCATTGTATACATTAGAGTTCCCGGCTTTAAATAAAATACAGTATATGATAATCAAGGTTTTAATTTTAGCATTTTTTAAAAAATTTTTGATTACCGTGACATAGTAGCAATACCGTTATAACAAATAACAAAAGGTTCGATACTGTCTCTCTCCCCTAAAATATTCTGCATACGAGATGAGATGAGGTATAGGTGAGGTAATGATTGGTCTACTAATTATAACAAGTTATATATTGAGTTTAGTTACTGAGATAAATCCTATGATTAAAATAGTGTTGAGTCAAATATATATAAATAGAATGGTTTTGGAACGAGGTTACCACATTTGCTTAAATCTGCTATTGTGATCAGTGTTGTGTTGCCTGATGATGGTGCTGGAAAGTAGGCACCGAAACGTCGCCAGTAAACAAAGATATGATAGAACCGCATTTCCAATTGAAGTAAAAATGAGTCAACCCGATCAAAGACAAAACAAAATTGGAAATAGTGACAAATCGGATCTTTGTGTAACTGCCCGTGTACAGCTACTACCCGCGTACGCAAAACGCGGCATTGATAACCTGAATGCTTACACACCGCAAAATATTGAGTTGAAATCGATCAAACTTTTAATAAAGAAAAATGAAACAGTTGCAGCAGGCCGAGGAAGATACAACCAATCGAGGA
>JAQBSW010015237.1:0-10176 GCA_029291075.1 Eudiplozoon nipponicum | reverse complement strand
TCGAGGTTTTTTACTTAGGTTCCCACTTAATTCAGATTCCGCAGCCTCCCGTTTTCTGACTGTCACCATATAAATAGAATGGTTTTGGAACGAGGTTACCACATTTGCTTAAATCTGCTATTGTGATCAGTGTTGTGTTGCCTGAGGATGGTGCTGGAAAGTAGGTACCGAAACGTCGCCAGTAAACAAAGATGTGATAGAACCGCATTTTCAGTTGAAAAAAGAAGAATTCAACCCGATCAAAGACAAAACAAAATCGGAAAGTGTGAAGAATCGGATCTTTGTGTAACTGCCCGTGTACAACTATTACCCGCGTACGCAAAACGCGGCATTGAAGAAATCGAATTGTACACACTGCAACAAAATTTCAAAAAATATTTGAGAATTAACCATTTGTGCGCATTGTTCACTGTTACATGTACGAGTGCTATTTTTCGCAGTGTAGTTCATCGTTTCACCTTGTTGCGCAAATTTATATTTTCCACATGGTAACAGCGCCAGTGTGGATTGCAGTGTTAAACGCTCATATTGTTTGGAAACTTCTGTCACCGTATGCGCCTCTGTTATTTCCACTTCAGTCTGTTGCCAATCCGATTGTATGTTTGTTGATTCTAGTCGAGGGCCTGTTTGTTCTTGAGTGGATACTAGTATATTGTTGTTGAATTTTGTTATTCTTGGCCAGTCGATAAGAATATCCTGTTGATGAAACTTTGAATATTAAGGTCAGGTGCTTGTTGTTTTATATAAAGGGCTTCATAGATAAATAATAATTTTTCTGATTTTGCTTTATGTAGAATTGTGAAATTGGTCGAATTGACAGGGTGCCCCGTTGCCAATATATGATCGGAAATAGCTGATTTTCCTGACGGTACCAAGCCTTTGTTAATCAATTTCTGTGGTGAATGTTGCTAGATTCTGCTTATCAATTGCTTCTTCGTACGTCCGATATATGTGCTACCGCACATACATGAGAATTTGTAGACTATGAATGATTTAGAGAGAATTGGCAATTGATCTTTGGCATCCAACCTCATGATTCTCTGTGTACTAAATGTGATATTAACTTTAACACTGGGGAAGTTCTTCTTAGTTATTCTATTCAGCCGCCGTGCAATTATTGAGGCTGGTACGTCGCCTCTAAATGGTAAGTTTAGGAAACCCTGCTTGACAGTATCCTCTCTAGTGCGAATCTGCCGTGGTCTGATGTTGACATCAATGAAACGCTCTGGGTAGTTGTTCATTAGCAAAATTTTCCTGAGGTAGCCCAATTCTTCCTCAATCTTGTGTTCAGAACAGATCTTCCTGATTCTGTTTGCTAGGTTGTTTACTAAGTTTCTCTTGTGGGATTTTGGCACACCACTGTTGTAGTGAATGTATTGTCCGGTGAAAGTGGATTTTCTATGTATGGCCAGTGTCAAATCTCCGTTTGCTTCTCGAGTGAGTTTGATGTCAAGGAAAGGAAAACTGTTGTCTTTCTCTACCTCGAGAGTGAATTTGATGTCTGGATCGACTCCATTTGCTTGTTTGAGGATTTCGGAAGGGTCTGCTGCTTCTGAAATGAACAACAAGATATCATCTACATACCTTTTGTAGAGTGCGCACTGGTCAATTATACCTTAAGTCATTGTAGAAATTTTCCGTTCCAGCCTGAATGTTAATAATGTCACGTTCACTTAGGTTTTTCTTGACTACGCCAACTGTACGTGTGCCAAACTTCTAGAAAGAATTAATTTCTTCAAATCGTGTTTAGAATCCGATGTTGTAGCAAAACGATTTCTCAAGCAGTGCAGAAGAAATAACCAAAAACCGACGAATAAACTTATAAGTCGCTTCTTGCTCAATGGTATCGAGGACAACCAATCAAAACTGCAAGATGCTGAGAGAATCATTCAATCACTGGGTTGTCAAATTGCAAGACTGAACGACAGCGAATACACCGCTTTCACAAAGAAGATAGAAACGGTGATGAAAATAACAGCGGACAAAGAAACCAAGGACCTCACGAGGGACCTGGACAAATTTCCTACACAATCAAAATTTCCTACGAACCCAGACGCTTTTATTCACAATTATTCAAAAGTGATCTTGTCAAAAGACCAGAAAGAATTACTCTCCTTAGGAGCAAAATTCTGCGTAGTCAAGAAAAACCTAAGTGAACGTGATATTATTGACATTCAGGCTGGAACGGAAAATTTCTACAATGACTTAACGAAAGACACCGCCCATCATGCATTCAATGGACAAGGACTGAAAGCTGAGATAGTAAGCGCACAAGAACAATACAAGAAGGAATTCAAAGGCAGCCAAATCATCACAAAACAGCACATAGACGAACTCAGAAAACTCCAATCAGACAAATCCATACGACTTGCCACACCCGACAAAGGATCAGTAATTGTTATACTTGAAGCCGACGCTTATAGGAAGTCCATGAACGATATAATAAATGATCAATCTAAATTTAAGCATGGCATCAAACAGAAAGATGATTCAACAAACATCGAATCAAGAATTAATGCAATTTTGAAAAAGATGGAAAAACACGTTTTAACATCGATGGCTGACTCCGAGATTAGATCAAAACTCACAGAAGACATCCAAAAGGCAAAACCCGTCGGAACAAACACCGCAAGATTGTACGGCAAACCAAAAACTCATAAAGCCGTGGCAGCCTCAGGAGCTCCCACGATACAGCCCATTATGTCAATGATCAACGCTCCGCAACATAAACCAGCCAAGTTTCTCTGCAAACTACTTGAACCAATA
Organism: Eudiplozoon nipponicum; assembly: GCA_029291075.1. Classification (NCBI taxonomy): domain Eukaryota; kingdom Metazoa; phylum Platyhelminthes; class Monogenea; order Mazocraeidea; family Diplozoidae; genus Eudiplozoon; species Eudiplozoon nipponicum. The sequence continues at coordinate 7,410 of JAQBSW010015237.1, read as the reverse complement.
CGGAGCATCATAAACGCAAACACTATCAAGGACTCCTTCGAACAAGCAAATGAATTGAAGGGGAAGAACATCTTACAGAATAAAATGGTCTCGCTTGACGTCTCATCCTTATTTACAAACATACCACTGGATAAGACAACGGAGATCTTGTGTGACCTCATCAAAAATGAGTTTTTTGACTTCCCTATAGACACCAATGACATCAAAGACCTCATATTAGCATGTACTAAAAACGTGCAATTTACATTCGAAAGGATATACTACCGCCAGATCAATGGTGTAGCTATGGGAAGTTGCATCGCACCCCTCCTGGCAGATGTATACATGTATCACCTGGAAAAAACGAGCCTAAAAGGTATAATTGACCAGTGCGCACTCTACAAAAGGTATGTAGATGATATCTTGTTGTTCATCTCAGAAGCAGCAGACCCTTCCGAAATCCTCAAACAAGCAAATGGAGCCGATCCAGACATCAAATTCACTCTCGAGGTAGAGAAAGACGACAGTTTTCCCTTCCTTGAAATCAAACTCACTCAAGAAGAAAACGGGGATTTGACACTGGCCATATATAGAAAATCCATTTTCACCGGACAATACATTCACTACAACAGTAGTGTGCCAAAATCCCACAAAAGAAACTTAGTAAACAACCTAGCAAACAGAATCAGGAAGATCTGCTCTGAACACAAGATTGAGGAAGAACTGGGCTACCTCAGGAAAATTTTGCAAATGAACAACTACCCAGAGCGTTTCATTGATGTCAACATCAGACCACGGCAGATTCGTACTAGAGAGGATACCGTCAAGCAGGTTTTCCTAAACTTACCATTTAGAGGCGACGTACCAGCCTCAATAATTGCACGGCGGCTGAATAGAATAACTAAGGACAACTTTCCCAGTGTTAAAGTTAATATGACATTTAGTACACAGAGAATCATGAGGTTGGACGCCAAAGATCAATTGCCAATTCTCTCCAAATCATTCATAGTCTACAAATTCTCATGTATGTGCGGTAGCACATATATCGGACGTACGAAGAAGCAATTGATAAGCAGAATCCAGCAACATTCGCCACAGAATTTGATTAACAAAGGCTTGGTACCGTCAGGAAAATCAGCTATTTCCGATCATATATTGGCAACGGGGCACCCTGTCAATTCGACCAATTTCACAATTCTACATAAAGCAAAATCAGAAAAATTATTATTTATTTATGAAGCCCTTTACATAAAACAACAAGCACCTGACCTTAATATTCAAAAGTTTCATCAACATGATATTCTTATCGACTGACCAAGAATAACAAAATTCAACAACAATCTACTAGTATCCAGTCAAGAACAAACAGGCCCTCGACTAGAATCAACAAACATACAATCGGATTGGCAACAAACTGAAGTGGAAATAACAGAGGCGCATACGGTGACAGAAGTTTCCAAACAATATGAGCGTTTAACACTGCAATCCACACTGACGCTGTTACCATGTGGAAATTATAAATTTGCGCAACAAGGTGAAACGATCAACTACACTGCAAAAAATAGCATTCGTACATGTAACAGTGAACAATGCGCACAAACGGTTAATTCTCAAACCATCAAAACAATAATGACCAGATCTCAGATATCACTTTGCAATACTGCGAGAATGACCTTTACATGCAAACACGCACACACACAAACACAAACGCATACACACTCACCAACTAGCCAAAACAAGAAACAGAAGTAAAAACGAGTCAGATTTGTTACCACTAGCATAATCAATTGAAAACCCAAAATGTATATATATATGTATGATTGTATAAGAGATGATTAGTATTCACGAAATAAATGGCCTTTATCCACTTTGTTATTAATGTGTTCTTTCTTCCTTATTATAAATATATATATATATATATATATATATATATATATATATATATATATATATATATCAGAGAGAAAGAAAAAATGGTGCAATGAAATAAGCTTTAATAAATTTTATTCCTAATTGGTCTAGGTTTCATTAATTTGTCGCCAATTATATTAGACAAACCAGTAAAGATATCCATTACTTCTATATGTTTCGTGAAGCAAGCTTAGCTCTAATTCAATGTTCTTCGGCGAAGACATCTTGCGTATTCGTGTGCCCAAATCGATTATGAGGTTCATTTTGTGCGGTCTTGGTACAATACTGGAATAATAGATATACTGCCCAGTCCAGCTTGATTTCTTGTGAACTGACCTTGATATGGTACCTTCTTCATCTCGTATTATTCCTACATCTAAAAATGATAGATATTCGTCTTCTTTCTCTTATAGTTTAAACTCTATTGCTTGGTCAACCTTGTTTATGTGATGTAACAGCTCATTTGTATCTTCATTCTTTCCAATGACCATGAAAGTATCGTCAACGAGAGTACGTACGTATGGGCTCCGTTGATAATTGGTTTTAATACAGCTGTTTCTAAATGATGTATATATATATATATATATATATATATATATATATATATATATGTTTGCTTTTAAAATACACCTTGGAATAAAATTTATACGTTATTTGTGCATAATGAAAGAAACTCCCTTATGTCTTCCAAGTCTATCAATATTTCCGCTACCAATGATCACAGATATTCACAAAGAATAGTTCTATTTTTAGTAGAACTCTGGCAAATAGGGATTGTATATCTAGGGCCAATAATTTCCTCTCTTTTAAATCCAATTCTCGATTTTTTCCCACAAATTGTAAGCTGTCCTGTACCACGTGTTTCATTCTTCCTTTCATCATATGTCTTATAATCCGGCATAATACTCTGGCTGTCCCGTGCTGCCCATAGTTCTTCATGTATAATATGTTACAATTTTTATTCCAAAGAGTCTTTTACAGATAAATGTACTAACGAGGACCAAACCGCAATGCATATATATACGGAAAGTAAAATAAGATATGTGGATTTCACTTCTATTAGTCTTGCGTACATTGAAATTGATTGCACATGTCCATTGTACATTTATTCTGCATTCAAAAACGAATATTTTTCTTCTTTCGCTGGATGTATATAAGTTATACAATAAAACAATCATCGGTTGCTCGGTTGGTGATAACGACTCTTCGAATTATTTTTGCGAACTGGCAAAAACATTGATTAAATTTTATTTAACCAGTCGTGCATGATAACCATAATAACTTCAGTTATATATATATATATATATATATATATATATATATATATATATATATATATATATATATATATTAGCCATGTCTATCTTGCAGAGTCTCAATGAAGACTTATTTTTTCCTCGCAAAACCATAGGTTGTTCAGTCGCTTTAATTTTGATTGTTTCCGAAAACACTGAGAATGAGAACGTGAGTGAGAGATGCCTATCATTATCAATCTTCACCTTTGTTTTCTGTTTTCAGAATGGCCGCCTTGTCTGGCCGAAGATTGTCTCTTGGAAATTTTGCTTGGTCAAAAAGTGAAGTCGACGAAGGCGGCCGGCTTGCCACTGAGCAGCATATCGAAAGAGGCTAGTAACGAAGTTATTGCTGACTCGACATGTCTTTTTGACGGTGCTGGTGAAGGCGATGGACTAGAGGACTTTAGTGGAGAAGAAGAGATCGATGCAGATGAAGCAGTATTCTGTGAAGACGTTGAGGGTAGTCGTGACATAGTTAGCCGTGAGGATGATGAATGTGCCCAGCTGATACGTCTACGAGGTGGTGAGTCCAGCAAAGAAAAAAAATTTGCCCACTTATTGTAACTACGATGGCCACTATTCGTAGTTTTCCCTTTTGTTATCAAGAGACAATGTCGAAGCTACTGTCAATTATGTAAATAAATAAACGGTGGTCATCGCTCCTTTCATAGAGATTACTGTTCTAATGACAACGTAGACATTTCGGAGTCTACTGCGCGCATGATAGCGAGACGTATGCTTTGTCTCCCTTTTGATTCGTTGACAAAAGTTTTATAGATTATTACTGGAGGTCGTGCAATCTATGAAAAAAATCATATTGGCGATTGACCACAGCGACATATTTTTTTACTCCGCATGTGCTGCTTACGTCACATATGAATAATTGACATATATATATAGATAGATGACAGTTCTTCACATGCCTATGCCTAGAGCATTTGGTTAAAGGCTAAAATGTGACACATCTTGTGCTGAAGTATCTAACCGGTGACTTGAGTTTATGCTGGTAGCGACAATTTGTGTTTCGCGTCGGGGAACGATCGCTCCCCATTCAGCCATCACATTCTCAACGCTTCGTAAATTTTATTTACACAGTAGCTTTTAACTTGAGGATTTTCAATAGTAAGGTAGAGAGACATTAAGAGCAAAATTGTGTTAACCATATGTTTAGATCACTACAGATCTCGTCGGTATTGATGACCAAAAGTTGATAAAGGTCAGATTGCTGGCTGATGTGGCTTTGCAGCTGGAATTCAGCTGGAGGTCTGATACGATCCACGCGTCCGCTTTCTCTGCCTAATAAATGAATTTCTCGGAAATAAACTTAATACTCATTGCAATCTTTTATCGACTAGAAATTTTCATTATTTTTACCTGTTTTACATAATAATGCGATGTTGGTGTACGATATCCAGCATAAATAGAGTTTAGCCTCATTGGCACATGCCCTTTTAAATACGTTTCGACATTTCGACAATCATTGCACGGGTCGTAATAATGATTATTTAAATCAAGGTTGCGGGTATGTTATAAACACAAATCTCATTACATATACATTGTCAGTAAAAAACTAGGCTTCGTATATTGTAGGAAAATTTAATTCATCCAGTATAATTAAACGATGGCAATTACTTCTAATCAAGGTTACGACCTGACCCATTATGTACATACATTTGTTAGTATAAACTAAGTATTGTATAGTGTGGAAAAGGAAATTCATCCTGCATGGACGAAACCGGTCTTCTCCATGAGTTGCCTTTTCCACACAAGTTTATACTAACAAATGTATGCACATAATGGGTCAGGTGTTTATATAAAGACGGCAACTTTGATTAAAATTAATTCATCCAGTAAGCCACTTTCGTCCTTATTGGGAACCTTACAAGTACTGTCCACATTTTCCGCGGACAGAGCTCGCACCAGGACATGTTTAAATTATGAAGAAGCAACACAGGAGATATCTTTTTAAGGGGAGGCTTCTTCTAGGGTACTTATAATGCCATGTTTAATGGAGTACCCTAGGAATTTCATTTGATTTTGTTCACATACGCACTCTTCCATGTTTAATACGAAACCGAACTGATTTATATAAGCGAGGATCTCTTTGACGTCTGTTAAATGCTGTTCAAATTAATCCGAGGCTATGATCGCATTATTGTCGTAAGAATAGTTTCGTGAAAGTTTCCGTAAAACTTCGTTCATGAATCTCTGAAATGTTTGTAATGCATTGCACAGACAAAAGGTTATACGCGTAATTTCAAGTAACCCAGATAAGGTAATGACAGCTGTTTTAGCGATTCTTTCTTCTTTTAATAAGCTGACTTATGTTCTAGAATTGTAAACCATTTCTGCTGGGATATTTCATCAATAATATCTTTAGCGTTATTTATTTGATAACGGTCTGTAATTGTGAATTTGTTGAGGTTTCGATAATCAGCGCATAATGTCCTATCATCAACGTGTTTCTTGATTTGCATGTGAATTTGCTATGCTCATGGAATAGAACTCGGATGAACAACCAAGTCCTTCACTATCTGATCAAAAATGGCCTTGGCAGCCTGTGACTTTTGCTGGTCTATGGGTAGAGCTATGGCAAAGTCTGTCGGACATTTAGTTGCTATAGATGCCGCGCAGTTAATCTAGCGGGAATGATGATATCAGATATTTTGAAGCTCGTGATCTTCGGAAAACTGTTGATGATCTCGACTACTCGGCAGTGAGCGGACTCGAATTAGTCATTACTCTTTTGTGAATAAACCAGACTGTTGACACTACTAAAAAGGCACGTGCAATTAAATTCGTACCTGGGTCGAAAAATGTACCTTTGGCTTCATTAATTATAAACCCAGACTTTGAAATAAAATGGAGCTCTAAAAATAAATATGGCACGTCCGCAACGGAAATCATTCAGGGGAATTTTCGACGTAAGCCTAGGGAATCTCTGAGATGTGCCAAGCCATGTGTTATTTTGACTGGCATTTGATGACCTTTAACTGTACAACGGTGCTGCAAGTTGCTATAAAATTCGGCGCTATTAATGATTTTGCAGAAGCTTTATCAACCACAACCGCGACTCGCAAAGGAGGATCTGTAACAACCATTACTTTCTTTGTACTTATATGTTTATGGGTGAACTGTGATAAGTAAATGTTCGTAAATTGATCATTATTTTGTAGGAGGGCAGCCCTTTTTAAGAATTTTTAAAGAATATATTGATTTATTCTCGTTTCGAGCTTCTACTTTTATCTGTCGGTGTACCGAGCGTTGCAGTTACATTGAAATTTCGATGCGAATAATGATGTGGATGTCACAAAGTGACTGTGCTTTTCGTTACTTCGCATAGGGTTTGTTTTGCTGGGAAAAATTCGCAAATTTTTCGAGGGAATGTTAAATTTATTCACTCGAATTACTTTTATCTGAAAATATTAGCTGGAAATTCATCTTCAAAGGGAAATGTAAGCATTATTCTAAGGTGTGTTACTTCCATCTAGATTGTCTCGATTTTATTACTTTGCCGAAAATTCTATTTGATAAACCAGTTTGGATAACCCTTATTTCCCAAAGTTTTGTGAAGCAGTTTAGTCGAAATCCAATGTGTTTAGGTGAACAAATCCTACATATACGTCTGCCCAAATTGGTTATAAGCTTCCTACTATAAACTAATGAAATAATGAACATACTTACATATGTCAGTATAAACTAAGAATTGTATAGTGTAGAAAAGGCAATTGAATTGCCTTTTCTACACTATACAATTCTTAGTTTCTACTGACATATGTAAGTAATTAATGGGTCGGGTGTTTATATCAAGACCGCAACCTTGATTATAATAATTGTTATCACCACCCGCGCAACCAATGTTCGTTTAATTATATAAATGTTCATTTCAATACCACTTTCCCCATGTAATGTGGTGTCTGTTCAGTAATGACAGATTGGGCATGGTTAGTTGGAACTTTGGGTCTAAATGGATGCCATATGAGCTCCACCTAAAGGAAAAATTGACTAACCAAGTTACATTAGTTAGTATATAACTGAAAATTGTGTGTAGTGTAGTGTGCGGCAGGATAGCTCAGTGGTTAGAGCACCAGATTCCGAAGCAGACGTGCCCAGGTTCGTATCCTGTCCGCGGCAAATTCTGGCCAGTACTTGATGAGTTCCCAATAAGGACGAAACCGGTCTACTGGATGAATTGCCTTTTCTACACTATACAATTCTTAGTTTA
>JAQBSW010015236.1:0-10176 GCA_029291075.1 Eudiplozoon nipponicum | reverse complement strand
TTTGGTCGAGCGGGCCATGCGCTTTACAGTCTCAACAGCTACAGGATTCGCTCCAACGACCATGGTCTATGGAGGACACATAAGACTGCCAGGTGAACCTGTAATCCAAGGATCCCATGAGCGCTGCACCATAGCGGATATTCAGGAACGACTAAAACAGTTAACGGTGGCCAAATAAAGATACTCATTCATTCATTCTACATATATATATATATATATATATATATATATATATATATATATATATTCTTTTGAAATGCGAGCTTTAATAAAATTCATTGTACCCTTCCTATGTGCAAACTGGATGTGACGCATGCAATTGGTTGGGCGGGTGGTGATAACAATTATTATAATCAAGGTTGCGGTCTTGATATAAACACCTGACCCATTAATTACTTATGTTTTGTTCACCTATGTTGGATGGTCCACGTACTTGTATGTCTTCCGTGTTTATTATTAGCGTATCGTCTAGACGAGCCTTAATTATGCCTAATTCTGCAGTTAAATTATTCATTTGAGAAGTCAATGCCTGAATCAACGTTTCCAACCCATCAGAAGACACATTAAATGTACCACAAAGGCTTTATTTTTACTCGATTATATATAGAATTTTGCTCGCACAACGAGCATCGATTTAATAAAACAAATTTACACATTAATTAATTTATGTTCACTTCAGCTCGAAGTCTGCTTTTCTCATTAGGCTGACTGCTTCATTCTTATACGGGCGCTTCTGCGAGGAATTTCTGTTGAAATAATGTCTGCCCTAGATAAGACCCTTTGTTCATTATTTGTCTTAAAGGTGGCCATTGCCACATCTTCCCCCCCCACCTGAGCAATCGGCTTTCGCACTCTGCTTAAACGATCCAGTGCCACAGCTCGTGGTCCATCGGGCAGCGCTAACATAATAGACAGTATGTGTGCTCGGTTGCCTTGCATGGCCTTGTCGCTGTGTGGCGCCTACATATTCAGTTAACTGTTTTAGTCGTTCCTGAATATCCGCTATGGTGCAGCGCTCATGGGATCCTTGGATTACAGGTTCACCTGGCAGTCTTATGTGTCCTCCATAGACCATGGTCGTTGGAGCGAATCCTGTAGCTGTTGAGACTGTAAAGCGCATGGCCCGCTCGACCAAATGTAATTTGTCTCTCCACGTTCCCGGGCTCTCGTGGCACCAACATCGCAGTACCTCTTTCATCGTCCTATGTGCGCGCTCAGCTGTCGCATTGGTTTGCGGGTGATAAGTGGCTGTGCGGGAATGCTTTATGTCAAGGTCTTTGCACCACTGATTAAATTCTTTCGACTCAAACTGTGCGCCTTGATCGGTAACAATAACTTGTGTTGCACCGAATCGACTGAGCCATCGCCCTTCTAAGCACGTTATAATCTTTTCTGTTGTGATCTTCTTCAGTGGTACAAACTCGACCCATCGGGTAAACTTATCGACCATGGAAAACACATAGGACACGCCGCAGCGAGCTACCGGCAGTGGACCTACTAGGTCGATATGCAGAAACTCGTTACGTGCAGTGGCATTGAAAGCAATCGGAGTGACTTTTTCTCGTTTTTGTGGTTTACAACGTTGGCATGTAGTGCACTGTTGACAATAGCTACGAATTTCTTTGGACATGCCAGGCCAATACAATCGTGACTGCAATGTCTCAATGAGCCGCCCAGCGCCGGGATGTCCTAACGTTTCATGCCAAAAGGCCATTAATTCTGTTCTTATAGATTCTGGCACAAACCATTGCACTGTTTGTCCTTCTTTCCGCACCAACAGGCCGTTCTGTAGACTCAACGTTTTATATGGTGCAGACACCACTGTGCCGTTTTTTAATTGATTGACTATTTCCTGACATGTAGCATCTCTTCCCTGTTCTTCAGAGACTTTTATAAGCGGCGAAACCCGCACAGCGGAAATTCTGCTGAGCGCATCGGCCGCCGCATTCTCGATTCCTGCTCTATGATGAATTGATATATCGTACTCTTCTAGTTCTTCAATGGCTCGATGTACACGTTTCTTCTCAATACCTAGTGATCTCCAATGCACTAGCGCTTTGTGGTCGGTAAAGACGTCCACGTGTCCCCCGATGACAAAATATCTAAACTTCCGCAGCGCCCATTGTACGGCAAGTAATTCCTTTTCTGTGACTGTATAGTTCTGTTCCGCCTTAGTGAGTGTGCGACTTATATATTGCGCAGGACGTCCGTCAGCTTGTAACACCGCTCCTATCCCAATATCTGACGCGTCTGTAACAATTGACATATTACCTACCGGGAAAGTCAAAATAGTTGCCTCTATTAATTTCTGCTTGCATAGCACAAACGCTTGTTGAGCCTCCTCCGTCCAACGAAATGGTATCTTGGCACTAGTTAACTGAGATAAGGGCTGTTGCGTAACCGCCATCCCTGCGAGGTATGGTCTATAGAAATTCACCATACCAATAAACCGGCGCAATTGTTTTCTAGTAGTAGGCACCGGATAATCCCTGATAGGTTGTACATTCGAATCTAACGGCATGCATCCGTCCGCTGAGACTAAGTGCCCCAAGAACCGCACTTCTTGACCTATCTGTACCTTTTCTGGATTAAAATGTAATCGCCATTCTACAGCTTTGGCCAACATCTTCTGCAGCCTCACACGTAATTCGTGTTCAGTAGTGGCCCATATAATAACATCGTCTACGTAAGCTGTTGTACAAGTTAAGTCAGACACGAACGAGTCCATCATTCTTTGGAACACTTTCGGTGCGTTTTTAAGGCCAAATGGTACCCGGGTGAATTGGAAATGACCTTGGGGTACTTGTACCGCTAACTTCCATCGGTCTTCGGACCGCACGCCTATTTGCCAAAATCCCTGTTTAAGATCAAGCACGGCGAACCATTTGCCTCCCGCTAGCTGTAAGAACAGATCACGCAGAGCCGGCATGGGATACGGGTCCGGTTTAGTTACTGAGTTCAATTGCCTAAAATCAGCCGCTGGTCGGAGCGAACCATCCTTTTTCGTAACATAAACCATCGGAGCACGAAAAACAGATGTTGACGGTTCAAGAACGCCGGCTTCTATCATTTCTTGGGTTGCTCGAGTCGCTGCTGCTAATTTCTTTGGAGGAGCACCATATACTTTTGGTGGTTCGTAACCGTCATTTAGTTCTAGCCATAGCTTAAACTGGTCGACCGTCGGCCCTGGACGCTCGCTACAATCAGGCAGTTGGAATATAATGTTATATTGGGTTTGAAGATTCTTCCACCACCCAGGCAGACAACTGGTTCCCTCCTGCATCTTAGGGGTACATATAGACTTTATTGAACTTATTCCCTCAGGCCGCGATAGGCATACACGTTTATTTTGACAGTCTATCGTCTTAACCCATTTTCTAATGAAATCAAGTCCCAATAAGGGCGTTTGCGTATTCGAAACAACAAAAGACATATGATAGACATTTTCATTTATTAACAACTTCGTGTCCCACTCGCCCACAGCCACCATCGATGCGCCCGATGCCTGACATAAACTTGCTTTCGTAGGTTTTACATTGTTCAATGGCCAAGTCAATGGTAGTACCGACACATCAGCTCCAGTATCCAATTGCATTATTACTGGCTGTCCGTTGAAGAGTTCTAAATATTTAACTTTAATGAAAAATCTTACATTTGGAATGTTTCCCACACTTCCTTTTCTTCAAAGGCCATCTGGTTCGGACCACTTTTTTGTTTGTTCTGCTGGTCTTCATTCGATCTACCCGTCGGAGCCACCAAAGGATTAATATTTGTGCCCTGCTCTCTCCCACCTTTATTTGTGAGATTGTGCACCCTGTTACCCCACCTCCTTGGGCGCTGGATATTTCACCGTATCTGGTAGGATCCAGCAGCATGAACATGATGGCCTCATGTGGTTGCAAGCCGGGTAAAGACTCGGTAAGCTTCGAGAACCACCGCTTGATACGTGCCATGGTATCCATGGGCATCTCACCCATTAATGGTTTCAGGCTGTATAATTCTAAGAACACTTCCTGAGGCCTCTCCCGGAAATGATCCAACACGCGTCTTTTGTATTCTTCATACGTGAGGTCAACCGGCAATTCCAATTGGACTGCAACTGTCCGGTCCACTAATTACTGGACAGCCACACGCACAATAGGTGCTTCCAATGTAAATTCTTGGGCTCGAACTGATGCTTCAAACTTTTCGAACCACAACTGTGGCCTTTCCACATCTAGTGGTGCCAGCATCGGCTTAAACTCTGATGACGGTCTGAAATAACTCGTCGATTCGGCTGAAAACGCCGGCATATTTCCTCCTGATTCCTCTTCGGCGCGGTCGCCATTGTTATGTCCACCTATGTTGGATGGTCCACGTACATGTATGTCGTCAGTGTTTATTATTAGCGTATCGTCTAGACGAGCCTTAATTATGCCTAATTCTGCAGTTAAATTATTCATTTGAGAAGTCAATGCCTGAATCAACGTTTCCAACCCATCAGAAGACATTTTAAATGTACCACAAATGCTTTATTTTTACTCAATTATATATAGAATTTTGCTCGCACAACGAGCATCGATTTAATAAAACAAATTTACACATTAATTAATTTATGTTCACTTCAGCTCGAAGTCTGCTTTTCTCATTGGGCTGACTGCTTCATTCTTATACGGGCGCTTCTGCGAGGAATTTCTGTTGAAATAATGTCTGCCCTAGATAAGACCCTTTGTTCATTATTTGTCTTAAAGGTGGCTATTGCCACATCTCCCCCCCCCCCTCAGGAATCGGCTTTCGCACTCTGCTTAAACGATCCAGTGCCACAGCTCGTGGTCCATCGGGCAGGCTAACAAAAACAGTATTGTGCTCTGGGTCCACCCTCTCCACGCGATACGGCCCATCATTGACAGCCTGCAGTGCCATGGGCTCGACCTTCGCTACCATTACATAGTCGCCGACCTTTAGGCGAGTGCGTGTCGGTTGCCTTGCATAGCCTTGTCGCTGTGTGGCGCCGACATATTCAGTTAACTGTTTTAGTCGTTCCTGAATATCCGCTATGGTGCAGCGCTCATGGGATCCTTGGATTACCGGTTCACCTGGCAGTCTTATGTGTCCTCCATAGACCATGGTCGTTGGAGCGAATCCTGTAGCTGTTGAGACTGTAAAGCGCATGGCCAGCTCGACCAAATGTGATTTGTCTCTCCACGTTCCCGGGCTCTCGTGGCACCAACATCTCAGTACCTCTTTCATCGTCCTATGTGCGCGCTCAGCTGTCGCATTGGTTTGCGGGTGATAAGTGGCTGTGCGGGAGTGCTTTATGTGAAGGTCTTTGCACCACTGATTAAATTCTTTCGACTCAAACTGTGCGCCTTGATCGGTAACAATAACTTGTGGTGCACCGAATCGACTGAGCCATCGCTCTTCTAAGCACGTTATAATCTTTTCTGTTGTGATCTTCTTCAGTGGTACAAACTCGACCCATCGGGTAAACTTATCGACCATGGAAAACACATAGGACACGCCGCCGCGAGCTACTGGCAGTGGACCTACCAGGTCGATATGCAGAAACTCGTTCCGTGCAGTGGCATTGAAAGCAATCGGCGTGACTTTTTCTCGTTTTTGTGGTTTACAACTTTGGCATGTAGTGCACTGTTGACAATAGCTACGAATTTCTTTGGACATACCAGTCCAATACAATCGTGATTGCAATGTCTCAATGAGCCGCCCAGCGCCGGGATGTCCCAATGTTTCATGCCAAAAGGCCATTAATTCTGTTCTTATAGATTCTGGCACAAACCATTGCACTGTTTGTCCTTCTTTCCGCACCAACAGGCCGTTCTGTAGACTCAACGTTTAATAAGGTGCAGACACCACTGTGCCGTTTTTTTAATTGATTGACTATTACCTGACATGTAGCATCTCTTCCCTGTTCTTCAGAGACTTTTATAAGCGGCGAAACCCGCACAGCGGAAATTCTGCTGAGCGCATCGGCCGCCGCATTCTCGATTCCTGCTCTATGATGAATTGATATATCGTACTCTTCTTCGAGAACCACCGCTTGATACGTGCCATGGTATCCATGGGCATCTCACCCATTAATGGTTTCAGGCTGTATAATTCTAAGAACACTTCCTGAGGCCTAGCCCGGAAATGATCCAACACGCGTCTTTTGTATTCTTCATACGTGAGGTCAACCGGCAATTCCAATTGGACTGCTACTGTCCGGTCCACTAATTCCTGGACAACCACACGCACAATAGGTGCTTTCAATGTAAATTCTTGGGCTCGAACTGATGCTTCAAATTTTTCGAACCACAACTGTGGCCTTACCACATCTAGTGGTGCCAACATCGGCTTAAACTCTGATGACGGTCTGAAATAACTCGTCGATTCGGCTGAAAACGCCGGCATATTTCCTCCTGATTCCTCTTTGGCGCGGTCGCCATTGTTTTGTCCACCTATGTCTGATGGTCCACGTACTTGGATGTCTTCCGTATTTATTATTAGCGTATCGTCTAGACGAGCCTTAATTATGCCCAATTCTGCAGTTTAATTATTCATTTGAGAAGTCAATGCCTGAATCAACGTTTCCAACCCATCAGAAGCCATTTTAAATGTACGACAAATGCTTTATTTTACTCAATTATATATAGAATTTTTCTCGCACAACGAGCATCGATTTAATAAAACAAATTTACACATTAATTAATTTATGTTCACTTCACCTCTAAGTCTGCTTTTCTCATTGGGCTGACTGCTTCATTCTTATACGGACGCTTCTGCGAGGAATTTCTGTTGAAATACTGTCTGCCCTAGATAAGACCCTTTGTTCATTATTTGTCTTAAAGGTGGCCATTGCCACAGCCAACATTATAGTACCGAAAATGTACATGGTACTAACACTATGGTTGCCGAGTCGGTACATGGTACCAACACGTTGGATATCAATATATGCTAAAGTTCAGCAAAGTTGAGTATTACAAAAATTTCTGAACACCTGTTACTCCAGCAAATCCGTATACTCTGGACTTGATTAATATAAGTTATCATATTTCGTGGTAATCATAACATCATTTAATTAAATATATAACAGTTAGATACTGTTTGGGACGAGAGCAATATATATATATATATATATATATATATATATATATATATATATATATATATATATATATATATATATGTGTATATATATATATTCAATTGTGTATTCGGAGTTGTAGTTTTGAGTATACATGACAAATGTTCTAACTTAATATGTTTTGTAAAATATAATCAATGCACGAAACGAATGTACACGTGAAGTTAAACTTTCCATTCATGCTGTCTTCGTTTTATCTTTCTGGGTATAATTGAACTACTTTATTACTAGGTGCGCAACACATAGTACACAATAATTTGACAATATTTTTCGTCTAAGAATGTGAATTGACTGTGTAACAACCCCGCATTTAAATTCATTTTACACAGTGAAATAATAATTTTCAGTGGTATTTAATTTGTAAAATCAATAATTTTAAATGTTGAATCTTATTTGGTCGCTTGTCAGAGCGCCGTCTTAGCGTTAGGCCAAGGGAACTGCTGTATTTATTTGATGAGGATTGGCACACTACTCTTGTCTGAGCAACGTTGACTCAGCATCTCATCGTTGTTGTTGTCTAGAGTAATGCAGCCACCAGCTGAAACCATATGATTATTTGTATACCAAAATGTCTCAGAGTCTTTACGGCTTTATTTTATTCTCATATATAGCCCGGACGTATGACAATAAATACCAGTCGCGCTAGAAATAATTTTGCTATTCTTCGATGAAAAGTTATAAGAAAAAATACACTTCATTCATAAAGAGTTTTTAGTGAGATAACTGTCAGAGCATCGATCGTACGGAAGCATCACCTTGTTAATGAATCGCTGAAATTTTAACGACGAATAGAAGAGCCAGTTCCTGGACTTTTTGTGCAATTAAGCAAATGAATCCGGCCATTTTTTCAACAAATTTGGGCACCTGCCCGTGTTACGTCTAATTTGATATGCTTAACTGAATCCCAAAATCGATTATATATAGCAGAAGGACAGAAAGAGAGAGAGAGAGAGAAAGATAAAGAAGGAGAATTAAATGCGGCATTATGTGTAATTATTTGTACGTGTAAATTGTATGCCTCCGGATGAAAGATGCATCCGATTTTCTTAAAAGACCAATATGATCTTGTGCATAATTTGCATTTAAAAAAGGTGAGCGGAAATAAATTATTGCAGCCAAGGCGTGAAAATACACACCTACGTGTGATTAGGACACAACGTGTAGCAAATGCGTACGGCTACACAAAGATTTGGAAAGTGTAGGATACAAATGGGTATGAAATATATTCGAGGGTACTGAACAAAAAATCTACTAAACGTAATTTCATTTTCACAATAACACGAATATTTCTCATTTTCATCAAATATATATATATATATATATATATATATATATATATATATATACAATAAAACAAATAAAAACTATCAATGATTTAGCGGGTGGTGGCAACAATTATTTAAATCAAGTTTGCGAGCTTGAAGTAAACGCCAATCCCATTGTACCTAACCAGTCGTCGAACAACATAAAAACTCCAGTCATTCTTACGTACTGACGCGTATTGACCTTCTATGATCAACAATAGATTACGACGACAGACTGACTGGCGAGGATTAAAACCACAATGTATGTATATCGAAAACCAAAATAGATATGCGACTCTCACGTCTAGTAGTCTCGCATACATTGCACTAGGCTGGAAATGGCGACTGTCCAATTTCTGTGCAGTCACGAACTATCACTTTTTAGGCATAGTAACGCCACCTACTGCTGAGTCGCCAGTAAGCACGAAACGATTGTGCCCATGTGATTATACGTTCCGTTCATATTTACTTTGGTTAATACTTCCGGTTATGTTTTACCAAATTTGTTACAAGGTGCGCAACACCTAATACATAATTGCATATATATATTAGTTCTCCGCAACACACAGTACCTAACTGAGTTAATTATTCATATACTTCCCGTGTGTAGATTTTTAAATGATATTCATAAAAATGAACGAAAGTCTTAATTACTTTCTACAAAATTGTCTAAAATGATAATTCAGAGATTGTTCGAATAAAAAAAACTGAACCATTATAAGGTAGTATCAATTTAGGACAGAATCAAAATGCTAACGAGTATTAATATGAGAACACGAAAAGTTATACGAATTTTATTTTTTGGCAGGTTCCCATTGGAAAAAAATTTAAAAGTTTCATTCAACACGGTAGTACATTTAGAATATAGTAGTACTCTCACGTTTGGAAACGACCGAATGGTATATCAGCTTAATACACCTTTATTCATATTCATATCCGGTATAAATTTAATTTTTCCATTTAAATATCTATAGACAAATCGTATACATATCTATGTACATATATGAATACACATATAAGCAACAAGGTGTGTCAATGTGATTCACCTTGTGTACATAATATATCAGCAATAAATATAAATATATATATATATATATATACATGTATATCAAATTATTTATAAATATTTTTATAAAATTTATACTAAAATCTAATATCTAAATATTCATTCATATTTAAGTCTAAATTTTGTATCTTAAGCATACCTAAATAAAAGCATAAGCAACCATGAGATTTATTCCCATATCTTACGTCATTTTCAAAATACCATTCAAATAAACGTTTACACAATATATTATACGCATATGGTATAAACAACCATGAAATTTTCTCAATTACTATATCAGTCAAATAAACATTTGTTAATATTTTAATATCTACATATATCTCTATGTATTCAAACCATATATATATATATATATATATATATATATATATATATATATATAAATTATTTATAAGTATTTTTATAAAATTTATACTAACATATAATATATAAATATTCATTCATATTTAGGTCTAAATTTTGTATCTTAGGCATTTCGTATTGCATAAACATGAGAGTTTTTCCCATATCTTACGTAATTTTCTAAATATCCATTCATATAAACGTTTACACATAATATATTATACGCATATCAAATTGGCAACCATGAAATTTTCTCAATTACTATATCAATCAAATATACATTTGTTAATATTTTAATTTCTACATATATCTCTATGTATTCAAACCATATATATATATAT
>JAQBSW010015235.1:0-10176 GCA_029291075.1 Eudiplozoon nipponicum | reverse complement strand
ATGTGTGCAAGGAGCCATTAACGTTAATCACTAAAGTTTCACTCCTATGAGCGTACACGAGCAGTTACATTTAAACGATAATCTTACAATTTTAAATAAACATATGCATAGCGTAAGCATTTCCAGTGAATCTTCAGTCTTTGTTATGAGATCAATTTAACTTCATCTGGAGAGTTGTTAATGTGCGGACACATGCAAACAATCGTGAATGAAACGAACTTACCTAGTGATAATGCCAGGCATGACTAAAGTGACTTGGAGTAAGTTTACCCTTAATTCATCAAATGACGTCGTAAGTGACAATTTTCTCGGTGCGATGAGCTAACAGGAGAAAGTAAATTCTGGAACTCAGTATGAATAGCGATTGTGGAAACGAAAACCTTGTTTCGAAAAACGGGAATTATCTGAAATATACATTATTATTTATTGTTCACCAGCTGTATTTGTAGTGTGTTGCAAGGTAGCTCAGTTTATAGAGTTACCGACTTCGAATCGGTCGGGCTAAGGTTAAGGCCTTTGTCGTGTCAAAAATAAGGACGAAACAGGTCCATTGCATAAATTGTTTTTTCTACACCTTAGAACACTAAGTTTATGCAGACCAATGCACAAATGGTGGGAATGGTGTTTATATTAAACCCACAATATTGATTTGAATAATTAATTATCAGTTTTTAGATTATTTGTGATTGGTAAAAAATAAAATTGAAAACTTTTTACTGAACTACTAACCCTATTCGTTTGTTAAACGTTTTTCCTCGCGTAAACGTTCTAGAGATAATGTTGTATCGAGGAAAAATGATTTTTGTAGTATCAACAGTTTCAAGACATCAAAATTAGTGGATGTGCATGAAGATAGCCCAGCCTGTTTCTCCGAACATATTCTGCCCAAAAGAAATAAAACCTCATATAGTTTAACAAAAAAAATCATCTTGAGCATTAAAAGATATCAATAATAGATATTGCATAGACAAATATTATTTTCAACTTGCTTGATGTTACTATTTAACTCTTTGCTAGAATGACAACAAAAGCAGAAAAGTGTAATGGTTATAAATCAAATAATTAATCCTTGATTTTTTGATTATACGAACGGTTACAAAAGACTTTTCTAAATAATTAATATTCCATTTCACATATTTGTTATCTATAAAGCAATATATTTAAATATGTATAAGCTATGCATTATTTCTTTTCGAGTGGGCTAGTGTCTGCATGTGTTCTGTTGGGAAACATACAATTTGGACTAAGGTAAGAAAGGAAATTCATTAACCAGGTCGATTTCTTTCTTAGTTCGGTCCCTACAGAATACGCGAGAATTACCGAAGATGAAAATTGAACTTGGAGAAGAGGCACAAAACATTCCGAACCAGCTTGCAATGTATTATTTGCTTGTAGTCCTGTGGTTTACTAATTTTGGAACACTTTACTGTGTGCTTTTCATATAGAGAGGAGATATATATATATATATATATATATATATATATATATATATATATATAATATAGTTTATTCCGACAAAATTTAAATAATTCAAAAAAATTAATTCAATAGCACATGACAGGTGGCAATTTTTCTGTTTTATAATGACAGGCAGTCGATAATTAGCTTGATATTTAGTTATAAAATGCTACCAAATATTATTTACGTATTGAAAAGGCTATACGCAATCAGAACTTAGTGTAAAATTTTAAGTTTTATTCAATGCGTAACTTTGGTGACACAATGAGCAAGTTTCAAACTGTAAAAACGGGTGGTGGTAACAATTCTTTAAATTAAGTTTGCGAGCTTGAAGTAAGCACCAAACCCATTGTATTTGACCAGCCCTCGAACAGCATAACAAAACTACCGCCAGTCACAACGCACTGACGCGTTTCGTCCTTCCATGGTCATCAGTAGAGTACGATGGCAAACTGACTATCGAGGGTCAAACCGCAAAATCACACTTGTTTGCTTCACATAAATTAATTGCTGAGATTTTTCTCAGATTGTATTTGCTTTGTAGTTTTCAATGCTTTCAGTTGGTCATCGAAGCCACTTACAGTTCTGTGCTATTTTATGTGTTTTTATAAGTCTGCGTTCCAGGTTGAGCGAATGCGGAATTGCTTTGGCTCTGTAGTTCAATCTAATTATCTCGGACCCGGTATTATTGAATAGCTTTCATGCCAATAGTGGCAATTAAAATGAATTAAATGTGAATGACAGCATGAGTCAAACTAGGCATGAAATAGCATACAAAATTCTTATAGTTGATGCGTTTGGTACATATTGGGCACTTATCATGTGCGAGTCAAAAATGTCCTCAGAAAGAATTCGAATTAGTGCGTAATCGCTAATACATTTACAACGAAACCAATGGGCCACTAAAGCTAGGCGTCGCATGCAACTTTTAATTATATAACCTTTGATGTTTTATTCATTGTATCATTCAGGCGGATCCTTTGCCTCACCACTTGCAACCTACGTTTCACCAAGCTCTCGTGCATTCGCCATTATAGAAATGATGATGCACCATCCGGAAAGGCGATATCGAATCCAATTGTCTTTGCACGATTTTAAAAATACATATACGCTCCAGATATTAACTAGTTGTTCAATATGATAGACAATTTAAATACACATGTTGACCGGTTTCGTACTTAATCGTTGCCTAATCAAGTGCTTGCAAGAACTGCCTCTGACGTTGGTGGAGTCAGGGGTACATGTGAATCACTGTCTTAAGGCTCATCAAATGCACCACCATGCATGAGCAAAATATAGTGTGTGGCATAGCAGATGAAAATCTGACTGGGTGCCAACGGAAGCGTGACTGGTCAATCTGACAAATCACGTGGTATACCTTATGCGCTATTTCATGTACAAAAACAAAAGAATTTAATAAACGCTTAAAAAATGTTGTTCCTTGCGCAGCACTAATACCTTCCCTGTTGTTTCCGCTATCGAATAGTGCAAGACAATTGTAAGTATTCCTTTGCATTTACAGATGCACAGCTTTTCGTTTGCCTTGATTTATGGTTCCTAAATTGTCCCGCCACTCCGAAGCTGTTCACAATTATGTTTTCTGACAGTATGCTGAAATCATTTTTTCCCGAACCTTTTCCAATTTTCTAGACTGCATTTCCAGCACCATCTTCAGAGTAGACATCATATTCACAATTTTCTTGTGATGTTCATCTTGGGTAAAGTGGTGGATGAGTTAAGAGTACCTCTGGCTCGAAAACTGACATCCGTTATTCTGGCAGTTAATTGATGCACTCTTTCTAAGCCTAACCAGGTATGCTTGATAAATAGAGTTTGCCATTTTTCGCATTTGTGCATTATAACGGCATTAAATTTATCGTTATATAGAGAGAGAGTATATATATATATATATATATATATATATATAATTTGCAGCATTGAACATAAGGAGTAGAGAGCAGTATGAAAATTATCAGTATATGTTTGCATTACTTTTGTGAAAATTTAAAAAAAAACTATTTAATGCCCCTTCTTTTATTTAGAACATGGCACACAACGGACGTGATATTTCCCAAGAAGTATTTCCTAGTTTTGAAGCCATGTAAATTCACTATCTATATGAAACTAGTTTAGCGTTTTTCCTTATTGTTTGCTATAAATGTTAGTTAAGATTCATTTTAGCCTATTGTCTGATGCGCATTCTCTATACTAGAACCGTATCAAAGAAAAATGTGGATTATATTGTGTATTCCATTCAGTTACATCAATTTCGGGAAAAATTAAGGATGATTTTTTATATTTTGTCTTCTATCGCAATAGAATACATCTATTATGAAAAGTTACAACAACAGTTTTACGCCCTATAAAAAATAATACATATGCAATTGTGTATAAAGTATTGCGAAGCTTGTCACTAATTAGTTCAAATACGACCAGATAGAAGAATCAAAATCGGCTTGAACGGAAGGTGCAATCTCACGTTCCGACTTCGGATTATATTTCTGGCCCTATTTGCAAAATTGGTTTTTAGGTGCGCAAATCCCAATACTGAAATGCATACATATTAATTTGCCACAACGAATATAATCTAACTGGCATATATTTAATCGAATTATGCCATGATTACCGCGAAAAGTAATAACTTATAATCATCATGAACAGTGTGTGTGGATTCGCTGGATTAACGGGTGTTAAGTAGAAATTGTAAATCTCAATTTTGTTCAAATTTAACATAACTTGGTACCATATACCGACTCGGCAACCAGTGGTAGTACCATGTACCAATTCGGCAACCATAGTGCTTTTATTATGTATTGACTCAAAATATATAGTGTTGGTACGATTAACAGGCTCGGTAACTGTCATATATATTGAGTTGGCTTTGAAGCCGCATTGTCAAAGATTGTAGGTTAACGAACTGGTATATATTTCATAGTCCAAATGCCTACCTTCTTCACCAAAATATATAGTGGGCATAAGGCGTAATACAAGCTCCTACTAATGAGTCGCCAGCCATCACAAAACGAATGTACACATGAGAGTATATCTTCCGTTTACGCTGACTTTGGTTTATCCCTCTGGTCGTATTTGAACTAATTTGTTACTAGGTGCCCAGCAGATAATAAACAATTGCAAATACAGTGAGCAATGTAGCCAATCATGTCAACACATTGGGAGCACTTTTTAGACGAACTGAAGCAAATTAGGTGGCATATAGTTAAACTCCATGTTTCACTAAATATAAATTTTTTTAAAAATGAAAATTACGCCAAATTGCTAAGTTTTGAAACGGTTGCCAATTGAAGTACAATTAGAAGGAGGCCACATCTTCGAGTGACTAATGGAGAACATTTTTGAACTGAAAGAGAAGGTAAAAATTTGGAACACTGGTATTTATGGATTCGTTCATTTAAAAGTGGGTCACTTTTTACAGTTTTGTTAAGTAGTTTATTTAATTAGGCGCGTCTATGTACGATAAATAATTTTGTGAATTAATATGATTACTTTTGGTGTCTTGTTTCGATATTGAATTCATTTTCTATGACAAGCTATATTGCAAACCAAATTTTCTAGGAGTGGTTTCTTAATTGGCCCTACATATCGACGTTTTTGAATGAATATGTTAGAATGGAAGATCTCAAATCTAATGAGTTTATTCAGGTTTGACATCTGGAATGTTGATGACATTATGTGTTTCAGTGAACACTGAGAAATTCACTGAGAAATTCTATAAATTCTATAAAAATATTTTAGTTACAATATTAAGTAAAAGGACCACTTTTTACCATCTAATTATGTTTAGCTTCAACTTGAAACCGACGGAAATTCGCATATTTCGGTCTTCCAAAAGAAATACATGACCGAGCAGCATTTGCATGTTAACAATTATAGACCCTCAAATTTGCAAAGGTTTTTGTCAAAATATTTGATATTAGGATATCGCTAATTTGTTTGTATACCTAATTACACACAGCTTTGGTTGGTTGGCGTAATCTTCTCAACTTTGACGGTTACAAACACAAATGTATGGTAAATTATCACTTTATTAACGTAATGAAATCCGTCGTGTATGTTGATGAAACAGAAATGGGATCGGAGAATAGCCCCAAAAAAAATTAAAAGTGAATAGGCAATGCGAAGTGTAAAAGGAAGTTTACGAACTACACTGAAATTCACAGATATTAAGCAAGCAAAGTTCTGGTTAAATCCGGCACCAATATTTTTATTTCTTTTGTAAATGACAAAATCCCATTGAGTTGATCATTCACCGGTATTTGTCATTATATTAAAAACTGATGTTACTCTTAATTGGACAGATGAAGCATTAAACTGAACTGAAATATATATCAGTTCTAATAGGAACAAGGTGTGCTAAATGGAATATGTGTGTCGTACGTAAACCCAAAGCTAAGCACACTTGGCATGTGAAAAGTGAAAAATATGACTACGACGTTTTCAATTTGTAATAAAGGCACAAAATGCATGCATACTTCACTATTTGGAGGATATAACCATAAAATTCCCTCGGTTTAAAAAATTCAAAATTAATTTGATCGTGAATCGTCATTACCATGGATATTTCTTATCATAATGCTAACTTAGTTTAAACTAAATTTAATCTAATTAACCGTTCTGGAATAAAATTAAAAGTATTATTTTTCTTGTGGCACTTAATTAATTCTTATTTTCTATTTGTTCATTAAACTAATTGACAAGACGAAGCTACAGTGCTTTTGTATGAAATTATGATATTTCAAGAGTTAATATCTAAAAATATATGTTTCAAGTGTTTGAGAAAAAATATATCGAGAAAATTTTTGCTAAATGTGAATCAACCATCTTTTGAATGTCACATTGAAGATACCTTTTCATCCTAACATGCAGTTTTATTTCTGCCATTTTGAACATACCCACACCTACGACATGTGTCATGTAATTAGACACATCTTTTAACTTTTATGCATTGTTAGTGCCAAATATAATACAATCTGACTAATTTCATTGTTCATTTCCAAATGGATATATAAACTAGTAGTACGGCAATTATATTTATTATTGTATTTCATTTGTATATGTGTCGGAGTCAATCCGGTTTCGCTATCATGACTAAAATAAGTAAAATCATAAATATAGTCATTAATCATGAAAACACAAATAAACTTAGGAGCAACTTTTCAATTCACACGGACGAGATCAATCTATTTAATTAATTTCCTTGGAAATTTTGTTCAATGGTTATTTCATTAAAGCTATATAGAAATATATATATATATATATATATATATATATATATATGTATGTATGTATGTATGTATGTATGTATGTATGTATGTATGTATGTATGTATGTATGTATGTATGTATGTATGTATGTATGTATGTATGTATGTATGTATGTATGTATGTATGTATGTATGTATGTATGTATGTATGTATGTATGTATGTATGTATGTATGTATGTATGTATGTATGTATGTATGTATGTATGTATGTATGTATGTATGTATGTATGTATGTATGTATGTATGTATGTATGTATGTATGTGTGTATGTATGTATGTATGTATGTATGTATGTATGTATGTAGGTTTGTATGTATGTATATATTTATGTATGTATGTATACATGTATGTATGTATGTATGTATGTATGTATGCATGTATGTATGTATGTATGTATGTATGTATGTATACATGTATGTAAAATGTATGTATGTATACTTTTTGAAAATTTACATAAGCTTAATTGCGTGTATATCAAATCACAGTTTAATTCGATTGCCACCTGCGTAACTCCTTTTCAATCTCTATAATAATCATTCTTTTGCGATGCGAAAATTTGATATATAAAATATTTTACATTTACCTGTTTATTGAACAAACATTTTACAATCCCTCTTATTTCAAATGCTATTAGATGCCACTTCGGTAAATTTAAATAATGTTCAGCAATCTAAACTTAAATTAAATTTCGCAATTTTATAGCCGCATTAATCCCGCAAAGGTCCTATCACACTGCCTTCATAAATTACATCCGGACACATTTTATTATGCATTGCATGTAACTGATAGTACATTATTTATACTTAACATCTTGTTACAACACGAATGGATTATAAGAATTCGGAATGGTGTACGTAGTAAAAATTTGCAATAGGATGGAGATATTTTATCAGATGTATAAACCGTTTCTTTCACATATTCTCGTCAAGTATCTACAAATGAACATCTTTTTATTTATAAATTGAAAGACAAAAAGATATAATAGAGTAAAAATAAAGAGAGTGTGAAATAAGGGAAAAACTAATCATTTGCGTACATCAATTTCAGTTCAGGCTCAATGTCCGAATACCTTATTTCTTCTTGCATAATTCCGGCTTTAGTCTGTTATCCAGAAATTTACAATAAATTTTGTTCAAGTAATACGGGAGGACGTTTGCGAAAAATTTGTCTATACGCATTAATTAAAGGGCAACAGTTTTGTCGGATAGAAATACAATCAGACACACTGGACCTTTTACGCAAACTCAACATATGCCACACATGCCAAATCTGTATTTTGTTCAAACGCTGTCACGATATTGTATTTCTTTAAATTTCATTTCACCGACTCACATGTTTAATGCTTACCATCACGTATGCAATTAAACCTCATATGGCTATATAACTATGTAAACCATGTCAACTTCGCACCGGTGTTCTTCTTAAAGCAGTTCTCATCACTGGAATAGTTGCGCTACTATCAGCACAAAGATGACAGCTGACTCATTCTTTATAATTTGTCGGTGCGATTTTCTAAAATATTATATACTCAATTTTTAGATAGGAAGTGTATTATTCGTAAACAGATTATACAGTACTTTCAACATCATCGTTTCCAACCATAGACTGGTTGATTGCCAAAAGCTCAATATCCAAAAAATATGAAAGACACATGGAAAAAAATAAAATTTTGTTAGTGTTTTACTTTGTTTCTTATTAATTGTTTCGCGTTTGAAAATATTTTTGCTTCTCCAAACTCTTGTTGTGCCAAATTCTGCACCAGATATATACGTTTCATTATTTTGGTTGAATTTTAGAACTGTTTAGTTAACATAAAAAGAAGCCACTGTGCACCTAATCTCAATCATATTCAATTGGTCACAAAATTTAGGCAGTATTTAAATAGGGTTTGTGCGTATTTTTGTTACAAACAAACGTTTCCTGGTAAACTCCATAGGATAGCTAACTCCTTGCGTTAAAAAATCAAAAGGAAATCACAACTTGTTTGTCACCATTTTGCAGATGTTAAAATCCGATTCTCCTATCTTTGTTTCATTTATTGCCAAAAAATTTGAACTTTTTAAGAAATTGCTCAAAATCTTCCAATATCATGTCACACATCTTCGGTATTACATTAAGTATCCTTTAACCAATTTTATTGGATTGTAACGACACAAATCAATCGCCGACATATTGCGTAAATTAAATTCAAATTTATTTACGTTGCACCAATGAGAAAAAAGCAAATTGCCGTTTAAAGTTCTAGAAGGATTGGCCATTACCAAATCGGAGATAAATCATGTGAATGCTCGACCAAAATTCGTTTCCAAGTCAAATTATAATGGTAGGCGGCGATCGAGATCTCCGCAATCATTTAATAAATATGCTCCAAAGAACTGGTGTTATAACCACCAGAAGTTTTTTATGCTTGCCAAGTTTGTCTTTGTCGTTCCGAAGAATTTCCGAATGAGTGTCAATTTCCACAGCCGACGGAGAGGACAACAGACCGCAGGCACAAGGGTGCATCAGTATCGGGAAACGTCTGGCGCAGGAAGTAGAAGACCGTACTTTCTGCACATCAACGGCATCAACGGCGCGACAGGGAAGAAGCCAACTACAATCCGACATCCCTGTCGACTCTTTTCGTCCACGCCGAATTTTTCACATAGAGAACCAAACAGACAATGCCGGTCGCTATCACCAGCCTACTTGTTTGCATGACCCGGCCAAACAGCCAAACGAACTTCTGCACCTTCTTGATTTCAAAACTGGCGAAGAGTACATCGTAGACACAGGTGCGGCAGTCTCAGTTCTCAAAGGTGATTCAATGGCCGAGATGTCGCTAGGCGTTCTTCTTGCAACAGCTACAGGCGAGCCCATACCAACTTATGGCTGCCAATACCGCACACTCAACATAGGTCTACGACGTGAATTTTCCCACAACTTCATCATTGCCAAGGTCTCACATAATATAATAGGCCTTGATTTCTTTCTAAAATTTCGGCTCATTACCAATCAAAAGATCATCGACCCCTCCACCGGACTTGAACAAAGCTTTTGGACACTTGCCTCCGAGCGTTTGGAGTTACAGGTCATTCAGCCAACCCCAGTGCATCATTCAGTAGAGATATCAGCAGCTCTTCGAAAATACAAATTGCTTTTCGATCTTAACAAATCAGATCTACGAGTCTCCAACACGATGCATCATATCGTCACAGAAGGACAACCTATTGCACTCAAGAAGCGACCACTGGCTCATGCTAAGCTGAAAGCTGCACAAGAAGAATTCTCAATGCTTTTGGAAGAGGGAATCATCAGACCATCAAAAAGTTCATGGGCGTCACCACTGCACTTAGTCTCAAATTCAAACGGATCGTACAGAGCCTGTGGAGACTACCGTAAGCTAAATTCAGTGACAAAATCTGATGCGAATCCTATTCCAAATATCAACACTTTA
>JAQBSW010015234.1:0-10176 GCA_029291075.1 Eudiplozoon nipponicum | reverse complement strand
CAACATGGTCTGCACAGTATTTACATTACAGCAGTTTTGTGCCATTTCAATATAAATTATCAACAGTTCGTGGTTGTTTTTCAAGAATTGACAGGTTGGTTAGTCAAGATTCTAAAGAAAATGAATGTAATAAAGCAATTAACGATTTAATGTCTAATGGCTATCCCAGACAATTAATTGAATCAATTATTAAAAGGGAGTTAACCAGAAACAGACGTACTATGGGCCAGAGAAGAAAACCGTCTACCTAAACATCCCATTTAAGGGGATGCAGTTTCGCGAATGGCAAAAAAGAAAGTTGAAGCAGCATTGACACGCACATTTAATGCAGCCAAACTACGAGTGTTATTTAGGGTAACACACTTGCCTTTACCAGCAATCAAAGAGAAACAGCCGTTAATGTCGATATCAAATATTATTTACCAATATACATACGCAAGTTGTCGATCAACTTACGTAGGCCGATCGACCAGACGGTTAATTACTCGAATGAGAGAACATTGCAACTTGAACGCCTGTTTAAAATCAAATGGTGAATACACGTCTGCTATTGCGCAACACATCATCGAAACAACGCACATATGTTCTCCAGACGTAGCATTCAAAGTAATTACTAAATGCAAAAACAAAAGGGAGCTAGCCACATACGAAGCCTTATGGATAAACAAATTGCAGCCGGATTTATGTAAGCAGAAGAAGCACGTACAAGCATTGAGCTTGAACTGGATGTGACGCACGCAATTTGATTGGTTTCTATTTTTCACACTTCCTTTGTTCACATATTTCTATCTTGTTTTGCTTTCCAATTTATATATAAAGATATGTTCATGAGTAGATATTTGAGAAGACCATGAGAAAGAAAATTTTCTTATATCTGATAAAATTTCTTTTTGTTTTTGCACATAAGAAGGGTACAATGAATTTTATTAAAGCTCGCATTTCAAAAGAATATATATATATATATATATATATATATATATATATATATATATATATATATATATATATAAATGCATTGAATATTTTTATCTGCAAGACGGCAGTTCGTGTTTGCTAACATCGATTTCTGGCATTTCCAAAATCAGCTTTATTGCAAAATGAGTCTAAATCTACAACATATGAGTGCACATTCTTAGCCGACGTACATGTTTCAAGATTGATGCTATTTGACCAAAAATTTATTAATGATCTATTTTTATGCATAATTTTGCGTGAGCTCTAAGTCGCCATATGAAGAATTCGTCCACAGTACGCCTGAAAACAATGGTGTTCAATGTCACTATTTTAATTATCTACCGACGCTATAATTCGGTGATAGATGTATGTTTAAAAAGTATTCCATCTTTCCATCACACGGAGTTTTTCATATACTCGTTTTCCTATATCAACGTTTTAAATACTAAGTTTTCCAGGCGGACAAAATAAAGGCAAACATTTATTGCTCGCAACAAAGAATATATAAATAATATAAATTTCATCGTCGATACCAGAATTTCTACGTGAACATGACAACCAGAGTAGATGTAGACCTAAGTATGAGGCCTTATTTAACGAAGGCATTGTTCAGAATGCTTTTTATCTCTGTCATTATCTTAATACCAATTACATCGTTTATATATATATATATGTATTTATTTATATATATATATATATATATATATATATATATATATATATATATGCATATATGAGGTGTATGCTTTTAAGTCGCAGTGTGAATAGCTTTATTTAGTGTTGGAACTAATGCTACTTTCATGTGCATGCACGTAGAAGATTTGGCGTCAAACTGTCTCGCACTACTTGAGCAAACATATAATGCAGTTGTTAAAAATCTATTTCGTCGCAAAAGAGTTCTTTCCAAAAAATGAGACGTGCTCTCGGGTGTAGATCCAACTCACATTGATGGGTTTCCAGTAAGCATTTTTTTACTCGTTAACTTGTTTCTTAATACTCCATACCTAATGACTAAATTCAAAATTACTTTTATTTTCCAAGTGTGAGCATACGGAGTTGTGTTTACTGATTAGTAATCAGGAGAAAAATGATTTCAAATTGTTTTTTAGGAGAAAGCAGAAATTAAAGCTGCACTTGAAACCACCGAGAGTAATTTGCAGATGTGCAAAGCCGACATTGAGGATTTGCAGCAAGCAATCCATAAACAACGTCTTCAACATTTGTACGAACGAAAACTCACTGCAGAAGTAAGTTCTTTTATAAATAATATACTAAATAGTTTATAACACAGAAAAACAGTTATCAGATTTACTTGAGTGCCGAACACGTGCTATTGGCTTGCAATGGAATTTCAGAAGAAATTTAATGTAGGACACATATTTGGATAGAATCAGAGAGGTGCTATTGTCATAAAAATAAACGTGTTGATTTCGAGCCACTTTTAGTCGAGAAGTACGCCTACGAGACAAAGTTCACAGCATTGTCTTATGTGAAAAAAACACGTAAGTTGGCTTTTATACACTTGCGACACTGAAGAACTATTGCCAAACATGTATTTAGAGCTGCCATTCAATGTGTCGCCGTCATGTAAAGTTAAAGAAAGCAGTCGGCGTTGACTAGAGCAATTTTTGAAAAGGCGATTTATAGACCCTCCTTGAGAGGCTACCTAGGTAATTGTGGCGAATTGTGGAATTCACAGCAGAGATCAACCTGGATAATTATTCGCAATATTGGTCATTTTATCACGCTACACCGTACTTTTACTGATCATGAGCATATGGTTAAGTAACCATTGATAAACAGGGTCCAGTATAGAGATCGAACTTTTCACGCTTTGTTTGCATAGGCTATTCTGGAAGCCATCACGTAGCAAGCCTAGATTTCCGCGTGTGTAAGTACGTGCGTATGTATGTATGTTTATGTGTATTTCTGATGTTTGTTTGGATTTAGTTTTGGTTTCGTTATTCACAACGTACTTGTAACAGAGTTCATCTTGAGCCCACAAATATAAGGTACACTTTCATGATTTTTTTGCTAAATCAGGCAAACCGAGCATAAATGGTTATTTTATCATTTATACTTCTTGGATGATATTTGGATCGACATTTTCATTCGTCCTCGTCACGTTTCTCGTCCCTTATTTTAGCTCAATCAATAAAACGAAGCACAGTCTGGCACAATGTATACATTAGAAGTAGATAAAAAATTTATTTATGTTCATGATTATGTGTAAAACCGTCGTAAAGTCCATCCCCTCCTCAACGTGGTACGACGGTGTCAACCATGTTTCGATGGCCGATCGTACATGGGCTAACGGGGCTATGGCGGTGGTGTCACCAGGGCGTGGTGGATTTCCGAGCGGCAATCGGATCTCCTATAAAATACCACATGAGCCCGACGACGGCACCATGACTCGGCGTGTGTTCCCCGCCACAAAAGAGTTCAACAGCCACAGGATTACATGGACTCCTGGACAGTACCCTGTACTTCCGAATGGCGAATGAGCTCTCAACAGCCACCGGCAACCATGCAACTTACTGCTTCCTTGCAGACTGCGCTTGGATGTGCAAAGGCTAGAGGTGCGTCCTCGATCAAAAGGCCGAGTGGTGAGGGGACACCACTTGTACCAAATTCCCAAGAAACTCCATGAAATGTCACTGGAGCCGGCTTATCCTCCAAAAGGAGTCAGCCGCAGTAAAGTAAAAGTAAAGTATTATGTGTAAAAATGTAAGCTACAATCGATCCATTGACACCTTTTATTCGTATAATTTTACAAAATTATAAGCATGTACACAATATCGCCTCTATTCATATATATTAGACAAATTTATGTATCAGCTACTTGAAAGATATGCCTTTCAGAAGTCTGTATTACATTTGCAGTTCTTGTGAATATAGATCATTAACTTCGGCTTGAACAAAAGTTAGATTAGCTCATAAACTAGTTGACAGCATGTCATGCAATAAAATAACTTATCAGAATGTGGGCGGAAATGAAGACTATTCTCAAAAAGCTGATTATGAAAAGCAATAAACAAAAATAACATAAAATTATACTGAAGAATAATTTTTAAGACATAAAAAAAGAAATATAACTTAGTAATACCAAAGAAGTGAAGAGCAAGAAAGAATACCAGACAACGCACATGTTGAAAACGTCAATCATTGAGGGAAAGAAATGATAAAAATAAAACAAATGTTGCAATCTCTGTAATCGAAAGACATTAAGAGGAAACAGTTGGTTTTATGTAGAGAAGAAGTTCAGTCATTGTAACATGGTTTTGATAGAAAATAAGATCTTTCAAATAAATACAAAATTTGAGATTTTAAAGATAGATTACAATGAAGACAGTTTTGAATTCTTATTTATGTACCTATTCAAATGCGCTCGAAAATAAGCTAAACTACTATTATTAGTTATTGTCATTAAACATACCACAAATTAGGAATTGCCTTTCGTTAAAAATTTTTATTCAAATATTAATTATCCGATGTAATGATCTTACAACCGCTGTAGCAGTCATTACGTTTTCTCCAGATTTTATTTCGCCGTTGTATAATCTTTAACAATAATCATGATTGCGATATTGATACAAGCACCTGACACATTAAAACATACATTTGTCAGTTTGAAATAAGAATTGTATTGTGTAGAAAAGGCAATTCATCCAGTGGACCGGTTTCGTTCTTATTGTGAACTCATCACGTACTGGCTACAATTTGCCGCGGAAAGGGCTCGAACCCGGGGCACGTCTGCATTGGAATCTAGTGCTCTAACCACTGCGCCATCCTGCCGCAGACTACAAACGATTTTCAGCTATATACTAAATAATTTAACTCAATTCGTCTTTTTTCTTTTTGGTGGAGCTTATATGACATTCATTTAGACCTAAAGTTCCACCTAACCATCCCCAATTTGTCACCATTGAACAGACACCACACCACATGGGAAAGTGGTATTGAAATGAACATTTATATAATTAAACGAACATTGGTTGCGCGGGTAGTGATAACAATTATTATAATCAAGGTTGCGGTCTTGATATAAACACCTGACCCATTAATTACTTACATATGTCAGTATAAACTAAGAATTGTATGGTGTAGAAAAGACATTCATTGTATAATCTTGTTAGAAGTTTACGTTGGCAATATGCTATTCACCTAAATCCATTTTAGATTATAGTATTGCCTGTTTCTAATGCATGGCTAGCTAGATCTGCTTCATTGATGGAATCCTAATTACATGCAGTTATGTGGTCTCCCCTGTTAAACTTAATCCGTCGCATAGCTTCAACCACATACACCTGATTACAATCAATACAACCAGTCTTATAAGCACTAGGTTTATATTCGTTTTAGGATAGTTCTAATTAAATTTCCGATAATTCCAAAGTATGTATCTTTTCTGTATCTCTTTCAAAAATATCACCGTTTCTTATAAACCTGACAGCTAAAAAGGCAGTATACCATTCTTTTATCTTTTAAATCACTTATTCAATTAGCTAGTTCAACAAATTATTCGATTCATCTTCATCATGTTCCATCTTTTGAAATATGTCGTCCAATTATTAAGCTTAAAAGGACGACTTTAAAAGGTCTGTCTCCAACATACCTTTATCTTAGTTTTTGTTAATTGGTTTGTATTCATCTTATTCGAGATAGTTTTTTATCGTTCGTTCTGTTCAATGTTTGTTAATTTATTTTCATGAACGTAATGCGTCCTACTGGTTTTTGATTTAATCTTACCTTTTACTTTACGACCTATATTTCATGGTAATGGTAAGGTTTAATATTCACACGAATTACCAGTGTTACCTACGTATGAAGGGCATATATTTACCGTAAGCGATACAAAATTTCATGTCTTACATGGGTGGATAGAAGCGGCATTGTGGTTGTGAATGTAATTTACTAAAATATACGAATACAATCTAACAATGGCCCGATTTTAGCTCGTTAAGGTTGAATCTCCGAGATTCACGTTCACGGGTAGTCGATTTGCACTATCAGTTTCGCAAATATCCGATTGATCCACTGGAAATTAGGTCCGATCTAATCTTTTTTGACTGGCCTTCGGAAGTAAGGTGACGGATCCGCACCCAGCCTGAACGAACACGAAAAGGATGCGTACTTGTAAATGGGGATCAATCGGATCTTTGTGAAACAGATAGTGCAAAGGGACAACCCGTGAGGGCAAATCGCCCTGCGCAAACATTCAAGGGATATCTGTGGCTCACTTTGACAGACATAAATTTGAACACAAATAAATGGATAGACGAATTTTCATTTAAACTCGGTGTCAGTATGTGTGGTTGGTTGTGTTTAAACAAGCAGTAACAAACATGAGAGAGATGACGTGAAAGGTCGATTGAAAAATCATCCAATAAATATTAGCAACAAATTATTTGGGAGAGTGCTAGAAATATATTTCGGTGCAAAGCAAGTATTTTCAAATAAAGACACCATCATCACGAAAGGATTAGATTCAGGTCCAAGGTGGAAAAGTTATTTTTAATTTAATTTCTGGGAGTTGTTCTAGAACAGAATGGTAAATGAAATTGAATGACGTTTTAATGCAAAAATCTCTTGAGCAGTGACTGTTTAACATTTGTACGGTTAACTTATGTGATAATGCCTCCGGCTAGTCATTAGCTGGGCTAAATTTTCGAGCCAAAATAAGTGTTTTGATAAACTTTTATTAATGCAGAGTGCTTATTATATTGACGTAAGATGCTCGACTGCTTTTAAAACTAATATACGGCTGTGGATTTGACAGCATTTTTCTTGTGCGGAACAACTCGTAGCACTCTTAGATCTGTAAAATCTTGAATGTTGGTCATTTTCAAGTGCTCTGATTATTGGCCTCGATTGATGGGTTCTCACTTGTCCATTATTTTTTAAGCCTTCCATCAGCTGATTGTCTGAAAATGACGTTGGAACAAGATTTTACATTATTCTTTTTCCTAATTTTCGACACCTTATTTCCAGTCTCATCTTCAGGGTTGACACAATACGCACAGGAATAAAACAAAACTGGTACTAAGATTGCTTCAAATGTCACACAACAGCGTGAACATACTTTTATCAGAAGATGCTCGAGTCATTCTGAAAAAAAATCATGTGGAAAACGTGGAACTGCCAGCGTAAGCGGTTTTCGTATATGTAAACAGCACACGTGATAGTTAATGCTGCATTTTTAGCTAAATTAGTTTGCGTAATAAATGGAGTTTAAGTTTTTAAAATGTATCTAAAGTTTTTACGTGGGCGTAATTGGTTTATATTAATTTATGTTTTATCTGCAGAATTCTATGCATCATTCTATTACTCGAACTGGTTTTTTTATTGAATTATCTTTGTAGCAAACGGATTAACGAAGTATTATCCCTACACTCATAGTTTTGCCTGTAAATAAATGCACCTAAACCAGGATTGTTTAAGTAAATGATCTTTGCAATAGTTTTTTAATTATTTATATTTAATTGTTATTTGTAAGAAAAAACGTTAATAACAAAGTGGATAATGAAATTACCTGATCTGCGTTTTGATTAACGCAGCTTTCATTGTTCCAGTAGTTTTCTTTTGATAAGATATTTCGGCCAAACTTACCGTAGGCCTTCATCAGTTGCATTTCACTCACGAGTTGTTGTTTCACCAGTGTATATTTATTATACCATTTAACGGCGTTGCTGCTATAATTCCATGTTAAATGTTTCTTGAAGGACGTTTTTATTTGCGGACTTAGATTAATTGTAATTACCTGATGTGCGTTCTGACTAACTCAGCTTCCATTGTTCCAGTAGTTTTCTTTTGATAAGATATTTCGGCCAGACTTACGTAGGCCTTCATCAATTGCATTTTGCTCACGAGTTGTTGTTTCACCAGTGTATATTTATTATACAATTTAACGGCGTTGTTGCTATAATTCCATGTTAATTAAGGAAAAATTTAGCATGGAATTATAGCAGCAACGCCATTAAATTGTATAATAAATATACACTGGTGAAACAACAACTCGTGAGCGAAATGCAACTGATGAAGGCCTACGGTAAGTTTGGCCGAAATATCTTATCAAAAGAAAACTACTGGAACAAGTGAAGCTGCGTTAGTCAGAACGCACATCAGGTAATTACAATTAATCTAAGTCTGCAAATAAAAACGTCCTTCAAGAAACATTTAACACGGATTTATAGCAGAAACGCCGTTAAATGGTATAATAAATATACAATGGTAAAACAACAACTCGTGAGCGAAATGCAACTGATGAAGGCCTACGGTAAGTATGGCCGAAATATTTTGCGAAAAGGAAACTACTGGAACAATGAAAGCTGCGTTAGTCAAAAAGCAGATCAGGTAATTTCAATTAATCCAGGTCCGCAAATAAAAACGTCCTTCAAAGTGGATAATGGCCATTTATTTCGAGACTAATAAAGTTCACTTAACAATCTTTCATTTATATAAATCCTGGGTTTTCATTTGATTATTTGGACGGCAACTAGTCTAACTCGGTTTTACTTCTATTTATTGTTTGGGCCGATCAGTAAATGTATATCCGTAGTTGTCTTTGTGTGTGTGCCTGTTTGCGTATAAAGGTCTTCCATGCTCTATTGAAAAAAGATGTCCGAGATCTGGCCATTCTTATATTGATGGCTTGAGAGTTAACCGACTTTTCGCATTGTTGGCTGATAAGTGTACGAATACTATTTTCCCGAACGCTGTCATTCGTTTTGCCTTGTTCTTTAATTTAGTTCTCTTCACATCATGACAGTGCAGAGTGTGCGGATTTCAATGCTAAATGCTCATATTGTTTTGAAATTCCTGTTGCCTTATGTTCAGTTGGTTTTTCTCCTTCAGTTTGTTGCCAATCCGATCGAATGTTTATTGAATCTGGTAGAGGGGTGTTTGGCTTTGTCTGGATGCTAGTAAAATGTTGTTAGGTTTTGCGATTCGTGGCTGGTCGATTAGTATATCATGTTTAGTCCAGATGCTTGTTGTTTTATATCAAGGACTTCATATATATATATATATATATATATATATATATATATATATATATATATATATATATATATATACTTATGATTTTACGTTGTGTAGATTTGAGAATTTGGTCGAATTGACTGGATCCCCGTTTCCAATATATGATCGGAAGTAGCTGATTTTCCTCATAGTGCCCTGTTTTTTATACTTCATTTCTGCGGTAAATGTTGCTGGATTCTTTTATTAATTGCTTCTTTGTACGTCCAATATATATGCTACCGCACATACATGATAATTTGTAGACTATGAATGCTTTGAAGAGAATTGGCAATTGGTCTATGACATCCAGCCTCATGATTCCCTCTGTGCTAAATGTGATATTGACTTTTACGCTGGGAAAATTCATCTTAGTTGCTCTATTTATCCGCCATGCAAATATTATGACCGGTACATCGCCTCTAAATGGTACGTTTAGGAAAAGCTGCTTGACGTTATCCTCTCTAGTGCAAATCTGATGTGGTCTGATTTTGAGATCAGTGAACCGCTCTGGATAGTTGGTTATTAGCTAAATTTTTCTCAAGTGGCCCAGGTTTTCCTCGATCTTGTGTTCAGAGCAGTTATTCCTGATTCTGTTTGCTAGGTTGTTGACTGATTTTCTTTTGTGATATTTGAACACACTGCTGTTGTAGTTGATATATTTCCCTGTGAAAGTGGATTTTCTATGTATGTTTATTGTCATTTCATCATTTTATTCTGACTGATTCCGATTTTAGATTTAAATTCATAGAAGAAATCCAAACGGCAGAATCTGCCGGAACAAACATCGCAAGATTATGCGGTAAACAAAATATCCATAAAGCTTTGGCAACCTCAGGAGCTCACCCGATGCGGCCCATTATCTCAATGATCAATTCACCGCATTATAAGCCGGTTAAGCTTCTCTGGGAAGTACTTCAACCTTTACGAAATGTCATGAACACTAACGCCATCAAATACTCTTTCGAGCTAGCAGATGAACTGAACGGGGAAATATCCTACAAAATAAAATAGTCTCTCATCCTTATTTAAAAACATTCCACTGAATAAGCTAACGACTATCTTATGTGATCTGATTAAAAATGTGTATCAATATTTTCCTATGGACACCAATAATATAAAATACCTGTTAAATACTGTTTGTTGCGGAGATCTAATATATATGCAAGTATGTATTAGGTGTTGCGAACTTAGTAACAAATTAGT